>CAJDSM010033817.1:0-20701 GCA_903981925.1 Ostrea lurida
ATTTAAGAAATCATGTCAGCTTTAATATCACTCCATGTGCTGTACATATGGCGAATATGTATCTAGGCCTATCATTGCAAGGTTTGGACTCAGAGAATAACAATTTTTCTTAAAATTAAAATCTTTTGGGGGGAAAACAATCCTTAAGTATATATTAATAATTTAAGCAATGCGATTTTATCACTAAATCAATATTTTCCATCTTTGGTGAAACAGTCCCACAAGTCGTAGAGAGGATACTACATGTACTTATTGATATCGAGGATTTCATTGATTTCTTAAGAATGTTGTGTACAAAATCTCAAGAATATATTCAAGATCAATTTTAATCTTAACGTTCAATATTGGTAGCTAGAGATACGAGAGTATTGTCAATTAATTTGACATTGGAGTGCTCTGTATTCAAACATTATACAGTGTACATTGATCCCATGCCATCGTCTTGACTTAGTTCATTGAGGTTAAATACCAATCTGTAGTCATAATGATTTTACAAAGAAAGTACATATTTAGATCAAGTCGCAATCAATTTCATATTGATTTATTTCTATCTAAAATATTTTTCACACTTGTACGAATTGCCACTCATTCTCTATGTAATCAAATAGATGTATGAAGGTCAACAATCAATGATATTTAATCTGTTATAATGTTTAAATACTTTTGCAACCATAATCCGCCCCTTTTCAAGATCCAAAATGGCTAGGCTTTTTCTCTTAATACCTTCAGTGCCATTTGAAGGAGGAATCAATATATCTAATTCATGAAAACTAAAATGCACTCTTGGTGAGACATTGATCTAACAAAATGGCATTTTAATGGGCAGAGATGTCATGCAAAGCCTTAAAAATTTCAACATGGTTTCGACTGTGTTCTGTTTTCAAGTTACAAATACAACTTTGTGAATAAATATCCAATTTTATTGTACAAAGTTAACGTTTTGTTACCCTCTTCCTTTTTGGAAAATGTGTGATGAACATTAACATACATCCCATTCCTTAGACGCATTATACCAAAAAGTCTTGTATGAATAGGTACAACAAAAATATATTCTAAAGTTGTGATTATGTTGAACACAGATGAAAAATAATTCATAGAAAATTAAAACAGTTTCTATGATTTATATTCTTTCCTTTTTATACCTTTCATTCTAAACTTTTTCATATACAATGGTTTAACATCGGGCTCGTCCGCCGCCTCGATGTGTAAAATGTCTACGTCATCAGGACAGGCGGGAACGCTATCATCGATGTAAGGCTCTACATCTTTATCAAACTCGTTCTCCTTTAGACTGTGGAGCCAGTTGAACACTTTGAGGTTTCTATGCGATCGATTCAATACTTGTCCTCTGTTCCATATTTCCAAATCTTTTATCTTAATTTCGTGATAACGTGGTCTACCCATGCGAACACGTATATCATCTTTGATCACAAGGCTAAGATCCGGTGTTATGCGAATTCTCTGTACCATTTTTGGCACTGCGCAGTAATCTTCATCTGTATAAGAAGGGAATTCTTCATGACGACCGATCGTCGTCTGTCGTTGGTTTGTTTCCCCGAATCCTGTTACCAAATTTATTGCCATGGTGGTGGACATTATCTTTTTCTGAACACGATTTGTCAAACCTCGCCTTAAATCCATCTCCAAGATTTGTGTGTTCCCCTTCCACACCGACACTCTTTTCATTCTTGATTTGCTGGAGAAGCTGATCGAGGAGAGGGTGTCGCTGGTGCAGCTGACCCGAGGCTTGATGTTGTAATTGTATTTCGAGATTGCATTCGATGAGAAAGAAATGATCGTCTGCCACCTCGAGAGCGTTGTCTCTGTTGCATCAAAGCTATTTTTTCTCGTATTCTTTGCTGTCTTATTTCCTCCAAATTGATACCACGACTTCGAGGTTTAGCACCAACTGATAAAGCTCTCCGATGATGTCTAGGTTGTGAAAGAAAATAAGTGTCCTTTATATTACTTAGACTGGGCGACTTTTTAAGTTTTCCGGCAAACAATCGACTCTTGTTTATACCCACCGATTTCAACATTCTCTGTTCGTCTTTAGTCATCATTCGGAAAGCTTCACTTTCGTCATCATCAACGCGTTGCACAACGTCCATTCTCATTGCATTATAAGTTTTTGAAAACTTATCCAAAGCACCTTTGGAGCGTTGCCTTGCGAATTCCTCCCATCTTGATCCTATCTTTTCAGTAGCTGAAGGAACTCTTGAACTTAAATTTTTCTTTTTACGTCGGCGCTTGGTAGCTGTGCATACAAGTGTTTCCGGCGATGCGGCTCTCGTTGAGCATGAAAGCAGGGACAATTTAGTAGATATAGATTCATCACTCGGAATTCGCTGCAAAGTCGGCTTTTTACCGAGTCGACCCGAATACACTGGTTGTCGAGGAGGTTTGACCATAGGTTCTATTGGTACTATCACATAATCAGGCATCCATGTTTGTAGCGCTTGCGACAAACGCCCTTCATCCGTCTGGGTGTCATCAAAGCTGAATTCGGAAGACGATTCGTACGCCATAAGACCATCATCTGTTGTTCTTGTTCGTCTAGAATGGGGAGTTCTGGGCAAACTGTCTTTGTCCTCCTCCCGGTACGACCCACTTAACGGTCCCATTATATCGTCGTTGCGGAAAAAAATCAACCAAGCATGAACAATCGAAACACTGAAAAAACTTTACATTTTAGTCCTTTGCAAGGTGTCCATCAGAAACATCCCATTACGATGGCGAAGCTTTATCTCAAACATTAAAACAATGTCCATGCGATCAATTCCAAATGATTTGAGTTTGTATGAATTTAGAGCTTTGGTTCTCGTGTAAACATTTATTCAACTCTCTGCCAGGTTATTGAAATAATGGCCACAGAATCAAATAGTCCGGGCTTCCAGGCAAACATGCAATAGTGACGCTGATCCGTTTAGAATCTCGAGATTAACGCCGGGTAATCCGCTACGCGAGTTCTGTTATTCCAGAGATCCTTTAATACCATTGCTGGGTTGAATTCTAAGACACTCCCATTCCTGATTAAATAGAAAATATGATTAAAGATCTTTTTTTCAAACAAGTCCGAGTTTTAAAAGTCAAAAGCTAAAATCTTTCCGAACAAGGATCTGGGCATTGTTTTATTACTCTTACGTAAAGAAATGAACATTTGTAATATTTCAGGCAGAAGGGATCAATACGCGCGTCGATCCTTCTTTTTTTTTTAAACAATGATTTGGTTTGAATTAAGTGAATAAGCTTCCTAAACATGAAAATTGCAGCTTAGAACCAATAAGTCAATAACAGTAAAAAATAAAATATGGACCACTGTATATGGTCATTTGGAATGTAATAGCGTGGGTTTTTTCTTACAATACAGAAAGGAAGCTTTTATTGTGTATATATCCCTATGATACAAAGAGCGGAATATTTCAAATAATAATCAATTATTCCTTCAGTTATAAGCCTCTAATTTTATGTCAAGTTTAAAGGTCATTGTTT
This sequence comes from Ostrea lurida, assembly GCA_903981925.1. Classification (NCBI taxonomy): domain Eukaryota; kingdom Metazoa; phylum Mollusca; class Bivalvia; order Ostreida; family Ostreidae; genus Ostrea; species Ostrea lurida. The sequence continues at coordinate 3,493 of CAJDSM010033817.1, forward strand.
TATCAAGAAATACAATACAATGAAACAGAAAAAAGTTTGGTGTATTAATGACATTTACATTGGTACATATTCAGGCAAATACTTACCAAGAAAGATCGATGGTCAATGAAAATACGATTAATGGACTCATTGTTTTAAACTTTATCCAGAACTTCCTTATTCATATATAAGGGAGAGGTGTTATAAGAATTAACAGCAATCGTAAAAAAGTACTAAAAGATTGAAAACCTCAAATGTCTTAGAAAACACCGTCATACACGGAACGGGTAAGTTAATTCTCTTTTTTATCGATAGGATTCCATTGCATTTACAACAAAGAGGAAATTTACCAATCAAAGGAAAAAGAACACAATAACGGAATGTGGGTTTTTTTCTTTTAGCTACATTTTGTGAATTTGGATGGAATATTCATACGTTAGATTTTTTGCGTGATTTGACGCCTGCCGTTCTACATTTACAATTTGTTGTGACTACGGTTCGATTGTACGCAGACCATCGATTGCCACAGTAGGCTATCTACCGGGTCCAGGCGCCACCAAATCGATCTCAGGACGAAGAACCAGTTTACGTAAATAATTAATTTTGTTAGGGTTATTTCTTAGCTTGTTTACAAAATGCTGACAGAATTATACGTCTTTAGGTGGACGAAATTAACAATATGGGTAAATACGGTGAGTAGTTTTCGTTATTTCATCGAAATTATTTTTTAAAAAGAGGTTCAACTCTGTGAACATGTTTAGTATATCTCTGCAAGATTATTTTATAAAGAATATGTGGATTTTTCTTTTATCAGATTCAAGCAATGTTAGAATGGAAGGGATTATTGTTTGGTGGTTGTTGTTTTTTTTTTTTTATTTATGCTACGTTATTTAACATGATGTTCGTTATTTGTAGTTTGGATACAACAGCGTTTGATTTACATATCATTATGATGTGACAATAATTGTATAGTCTTATGTAAACTTATTATATCATCTTTATTATTATTACATGTATCCTAAATGAACATAAAGTATAGATCAGATGAAATCCTTGAGATGACCCTGTTATCAAATGTAAAATTATTAAAAGTATTTAAAAATTAGCAGTAATTTGCCAAGTGTTTTAACATCCTTCCTGTAAAGCGATGTACAAATAGTTATTTATATATCAAATGAAAATTGAAAATATTTACACGATATATGGATATTGGGTGTGTCTTCAAATGCATGGCAACGATAATTCAAACAATGTACTGTTAAACTAAATGATGTCCGAAAATAACTTCATTTTCTAAATTGGAAATTCTTTGTCTCCCACTACTTCTCAAATAAAGTGATTTTGATCGATAGTTTAAAGCCATTCGAACACAATTCTCTCTGCTGTTTGTTTTATGTCGATACTTCAAACTTACATAACGTTTAAAATCCAACGACATTAAAGTAAATCTTACCCTTGTTGTTACGATGGCTAATTTCGATTGCATTAAAAATGTGTCGTCATTAAATATCTTGTATCCTCTGAGATTGACTTGAACACACGATTAATCTACTCTTGAATAGCTTGAACTTTGTTACAGCTTTAGTTTTGATTTCTCTTAAATCACCTGTATTTTCTCTGGAATTTAAATGGTCATTATAATGCGTGATACCGATTTTTGTCATCAATTGAAAGTCATTATCGGGCTCGTGCTGAAAAGACAACAAAGATTGAAAGTGTTCGTTCCCCTGGTCTCGACTTCTCTCAAATACTTATCAATGACTGATTAAGTCGAACAGGCCCTTACACGAAGAATGTACAACTAGATGCTTATTAGGATGATATTTTGTTCTCCTTTCATCTATTTCTTTTATATTATGAAGAATTTTGCATTTTAAGTAAAAACTTACTCATCTCCCTAACAACTGAGTTCAGAGAGTGAATATTCATAGAAAATGTATATCATAAACAATACAAGTGCATGTAGGTGATATTCCGTTTTGGGAATAAGCAAATGAGAATATGGGATTACGTATCTATAAATATTAGATGCAGTCTCTATCATATAAACAGATGAGCATGCATATAAGGAAAACTTAAGTAGACAAGTTAATTACCTTTCGGCCAGTCCTCTTCCAGTAGATAGGTAAGAGTGATGGAGCTCCATGCAAGAAAACGGTATCGCTCCAATAAAAGGCAACCACTCTCCTATACAGTCAAATCGCCACTGCTATGAATCTTTCATTTCTCTTAAAGACTTCCGTAATTCGTTGTCAGTGAACAAGTAAGAATAAATTTCATAATTTAAAATCAATTCCGCGTCCTCTAAGATGATATTTCTCACTCTGTTATTTTCGGGTGTAAATCTGAGCGCATGCAAAAAATCAAGTCTGTTTTAGAAGCGGCGACTCGTGTGTTAACATCCTCCAAGTCTCCGATTCTTATCTCTCAGACTTCCACTAATACCTTTCTTATACATAAGTCCCACCTGCTACATAGAATCAACCTTGGAAAAATTACATATACCAAGACCGTGGGCTCTTGTGTGAAATCGGAGCGGGGTACCCTTGTATGGCCGTCTTTTGTGCACACTGTAAACTATCGGATTGAATTAGGAAATCTTTACACGTTCCATTCTTATTTTTGAATTACTTATCGTCAATTGAAACGATAAGATTTAAAATTCAAAATCGCACTGCTATAGGGGGTTTTAAGAACATATGGTGCATGACTTCATATCGTTGCCACAAGTCAACACTGTTTGTTATTAACTTTATATATATACATACCCTCTTTGACAACACTGAAATGTCACAGGAAGAAAAGCGCGGAATTATTGACCAGCATAAGCCATTGACATATACCACCCATTTATCAACTAATTATGATATCACGTTTTTCGTAATTCTTTTGCATATGAAACATTCGTGCGTATCTAGGGTTCTCCGTGCATGTTTGAGGAATCTACATGGACTTAAATTTCTACAGTTTCCAAATGCTGTCATCGGCATTAAACAAAAAATTCTGTAACTTGGGCTACTTTAAATGCAACAAATAATTTAATTGACTTAGTAGCTGGCCACCGCGGAGAATCGTTTAAGGCATTAATGGCTTGCATGCTATGAGTTATTTTACAAATTTGTTCTGTAACTATAACTTGTTGAAATCTAAGAAGTATATAAGCGTCTCGAAAAGATGGTCGTTTTCAGAATAAGATAGGGTATTATTGTACAACTGATATTATTGAACAATCAAAAAAAATTTGCATTCTTTTAAGTAAAATATTTCACCTGTTATCAAGACGTTCAGCTCGACATAAACCCATGNTATTATTGTACAACTGATATTATTGAACAATAAAAAAAAAATTGCATTTTTTTAAGTAAAAGATTTCACCTGTTATCAAGACGTTCAACTCGACATAAACCCATTCCAGAGCTATGTTAATTGTGAATTAAGAAAAGTTCTGTTAATGAATATATTAAGATCAATTGATCCATTTTGTATTTTAAAAAAACCAAACAAACAAACAAAAAGAAAAAAAAAAGACACGCAATCTTTGAAATCTACCGGGTTTGGAAAAATTTCGACATAAAGAACAAAAGGTTATTCCGTAATTTCCCAGTTTTGCATTTTGTAGTGCTCGAGAAAATGTAAGACAAAGCGTGCTTTATATCTTGGTATGTTATTCTAAACTGACACATTAAATGGAATTGTAAACACTTGTACAGCTATCGATCCGGATGACCTACATCAAAGCCGGAAAACTTTAAAACTTCGGAAGAATCGACTGAATATTCCATATATATCGCATCATAAACCAGTCGGCGACTTCAGCTTTCATTATCTGATAAAGTTCACAGAATTCTTAAAAGTACATGTGCTATAAAATACGTTTAAAATATTCCTTGCAGTTTTGGAATTTTTCAATTATCCATTGTGCCTGTAAAACGAGTACCCTGTCTCAGATGCAAGCTTGGTATTCATTTTGTAAAATACATGTAATATCTTACTTTAGACAGCTTTTCAAGCAATTTTCCATCACTTTCACATATGTATACCCCCAAAATGCATGGAAATATTAATGATATCTATGATGATATAATCATATCTATCCTGGCCCAATGCAACTACTACGTACTATAGTATGCCTTAAAAGCAGCTAGTTCGAGCTGGTATAGAAAGATACATAAATGCAAAATATATCTCTTCCAGATACTTATAAACATAATGGATTTTAACAAACCCTTGACTTGCGAAGATGCGAAAGAGAATTCCACCCCCTTTTTTTAGTCAAACTTCAAGTTTCAAAAACAAAAATTGTAATTTATGATTTGAATTCTCAGCACCCTTTGCTTGTCGTAAGAGGCGACTATAATAGGGCGGTCCTTCGGATACGACCGCAAAAACCGAGTGCCAGGACCACAGCAGGTGTGGTACAATAAAGATTCCTTCCTGCGCAAAGGTCATGAGCGCCGAGCATAGGCCTAAATTTGCAGCCCTTCACCGGCAAATAGTGACGTCTTCATATGAGTGAAATATTCTCGAGATGGACGTAAAACAATAGACAACCATGCAACCAACCAACCTGATTCCACACAACAAAGAGGATAGGTCATTATAACAAATACCTCAAAAAATTTTGCAAATTATTGATTCTGTTGGAAACTGGAGAAGATGTGTTTCATATATATTCCCACTTAAAACTGTGATCCGTTATATGGTGTCCCCTGGACATTGATTCAAACAAAATCTAAAGACGATTGCTTACTAATTTCACTCATTATATCTTCTCTTGTACCTCTTTTTGTTTTTGCGATTACAAAATAAAATATCACTAAAGTCATATGTTACTGGAGTTGTTGTCCACTTACCTAACTATTGGTTAAAAGTTACCTGTCATAATATTTCGTATTATAAATCATGGACTGCGGGTACCTCTGTTTATTTTGTTTGTCGATCTACGGGCTCACGGCGGGGTGTGACCGGTCATCAGAGGATGCTTACTCCTTCATGGCACCTGATCCTGTCTTCGCTTTTGTCGAAGGTCCGTGTTGCCCTACACTCGATTTTGTATATATGTTTTTGGGACTCTGATTACGTTTAACACATTGTTTACTTCGCCAATTTATATGTATTTAAGAAAATATATAAATATGTTATCTTATATATTATCATGTAAAACGTTGATCCCCATTGTGAATATGGCGGCTCAACATATTTTTGGATGCTGGAAATGAACTCAGGGGTCATCAAATTACCCTAGAATTCAAATATGACAACTTTGATTTTTTTTCCCCGTCTTTCGGCCGTCATCTTGAATCGGTGTCCATTTTGAAAATTTTGAAAGTTAATTACACCCCTCCTCAGGACCCTCTATCAACCCACACAGTTTGAATTGACTGATGATCTGTTGAAGCATGTTCATAAAATCGTGCGGACAAATTTCTCACTAAAGAAGAGGAATATTGAGATCGAAGAAAACACAAACAATATATCTCCCCAACACTACGTGTTCGTGGACATAATTTTATCATCAAACACGATCTAGATCATTACATCAACAGCTCAGGTATCGTTTGCTAAGTTACGATGTATTAATTATTTATATAGTTATATAATACACAAATAATCGAGTGTTCAGTCTATTGCACCGAATCTATATAAAACATGGTCGGTCTGACCAGTATCGTTTCGTAAGCTCTGCATGGTAAACTAGATTATTCATGTTTAAATTATTGACATTTTGTTGATCAATGCGATGTCAACTCGCCTCGAAGTCGCTCTTCGGGCTCGGTGAATATCTAACATGTACCCGGTATTTCCAATGGGTAGTATAGCATCGTATTGACCTCACATCACTGTTACATGGTATATATTGGATCTTTTGTGAAGTGAATACGATTATTCAGTTACCTTCGGAAGACAATATTCACTTTGCACTTCCCTCAGTGGCTAAATCATATTATGAAAGCGAGGTAACTCAAAATGGAAAAAAAATATGGAGAAAAACAGATGACAGGAAGAGGTAGAGAAAAAAATACTTTATTTATGGCCTTACTGAAATAAACCCATTACATGATATATGTACTCATTGATGAATTACGCTTCTCGGTAAAAATATACTTTTATACGTGTTTAAATATATTTTTTCTTTGACATAAAAACTTATATATCTCTTTATCTATAAAGAAAAGAAGTTTCCAAGTTGCTTGTACTTCTGGGGCTGTGAAACAGTAGGGGGTTATGTTGCTACTATCCGCATTATAATTGCTTCCATTGTCTATATACCCCAATTAGGCTACACAATTCCAGAAACCTCCAAGCCTGTTGCAGATCTGTCAAACTCTCGTAGAATATAGTGGGTCTGACCAGAGAGATCGATTCCAACAGAGACATATATATACATATGTGTCTCTGATTCCAATATTTTCTCATAAACCTACAGAACTGCAGCTACAGTTAATCAATGTTACATATGATAATGCAGTAATGTGATAATGCAGTATATATGGCTTTATGATGGTGTCCAGTTTATCGATGATACGTACAGAGAAAACTGACCAATGACCGATTTGCCCTGGCTTTCCTTTGTCATTGACTTATTGACTTATTCCTGGTAGGACTCCTAGTGGAGCATAGGGTTGCAACCACACCTCGCCAGCGCACTCTGTTTTGGGCTGTTTTCTTCAGCTGGGTTCATGTCATCCCGGTGTTCTTTATTTCTCTCTCGACTGATCTTTTCCATATCTGTTTTGGCCTCCCAACTTTTCTTTTTCCTTGTGGGTTTCAATCCAGAGCTTGTATTGTGACGTTTTCGGCTGGTTTCCTCAGTGTGTGACCTATCCAGCCCCACTTTCGCTTCTTGATGGCCTCTGATTTTCTTCCATAGTTCTGGATTTGATATCTTCCCAGGCCACCTGATGTTGAGGATGCGTCTCATGCGCTTGTTGACGAAAGTCTAGATCTTGTTGGTGATGCTGTTGGTTACTCGACACGTCTCGGACCCATATAGAAGGACTGCTTTCACGTTGGTGTTAAAGATGCGGATCTTGTTGCGTTCCAGATAGGTCGCAGGGTTTGAAGGCGAACCTGGCTTTTGTTGATCCGGCTCCTAACATCTTTCATCAGCGGCCTCCATCTGTGCTGACTACACTTCCGAGGTAAGTGGATCAGTCTCCTTGATGTTTCCTCTCTGTAGCTGTAATGGTTGCTCTTGTCTGTTGTTCAACCGCATCATCTCTGTGTTTCTGGTGTTTATCTTCAGGCCGGTCTTCTTGGCCACTTTGGCGAGCTGAGTGAGTTTGGACTTTGCATGTTGTTGATTGTGGGACAAAAGGCCAATGTCGTCCGCAAAATCCAGGTCCTCCAGCTGTTTGGTGAATGTCCACTGTATGTCGGTGTTGCTGCCCTCTGTTGCTTTCCTCATTATCCAGTCTATAATGATCAAGAAGATTGTCGGTGACAGCATGCAGCCTTGCCTCACTCCGATTCTCACTGGAAAGGGGTTAGTCAGCTTCCCGTTATGTGTGATCTGGCAGGACGATCGAGCCCTCGTATAGCTGCTGGATGATGTTGATGAGCTTTGGAGGGATTCCGTAATACTGCATCAGCTTCCAGATTGTCTGCCTGTCAACACTGTCGAAATCTTCCTCAAAATCAACGAAAGTCGTGTACAACGGAGACTGCCAATCGATGGACTGCTCGATAATGTTGCGCAGGGTGGCGATGTGGTATGTACATGATCTGTCCTGTCTAAATCCTGCCTGCTCTGATCTCAGTCTTTTTTCAAGCGCCTCTTTTAGTCTCTCCAGGATGATTTTGCCCAGCACCTTGCTGGGGATGGACAGCAGCATAATTCCCCGCCATTTGCTACACTGGGAAAGGTCACCTTTCTTGGGTAATTTCACCAGGTATCCTAGCTTCCAGTCGGCAGGCACTTGTCCTTGCTCCCAGATCTTCTGTAGGAGAGGATGTAGCATCTGTGTTGTTGTTGTTTCGTCAGCCTTGAGAACTTCGGAGGAGATGCCGTCAGGTCCTTCTGCCTTACCGTTCTTCAAGGACTTTAATGGCTCTGGTGATCTCTGCTTTGGTTGACGGATTGATATTGACACGAAGGGTTCCTCTGCTGCTGGTATGTCTGAAGCAATTGGTGGTGGTGACCGGTTTAAGATCTCTTCAAAGTGTTCCACCCATCGTGTTTTCTGTTCTGCACCACTTGTGATGGCTATTCCGTTCTTGTCCTTGACTGGTTTGTTGGAGTTGAAGTTCTTTCCTGACAAGGCACGTGTTATATCATAGAGTCTCTTCATGTTGTTTTGTCTTGCTGCTGTTCCTGCTTCCTCCGTCAGACCATGCACAAACTCTTTCTTGTCGTGTCTGGCACTTTTCATCACTTCCCGGTTTGTCTCCTAGGCCAGTATTGTGCTCTAAGGTCTGTCTTTCTCCTGTTAGTCCTGACACTTGTTGATCTTCTGTTTCAGCTCTCTCCTCTTCTCTATCTTCCCATGTTTCTTTTGTTATCCACTCCTTCTGCTCTCTCTCTCCTCCTCTCTCTCTCTCTCTCTCTCTCTCTCTTCTCTCTCTCTCTCTCTCTCTCTCTCTCTCTCTCTCTCTCTCTCTCTCTCTCTCTCTCTCTCTCTCTCCAGAACCTTGGTACAAGCGGTCTTCCAGGTCATCTGTATCTCAGCCCAGTGATTCTCTACTGTCTCTTCCACTAGATCTGTTAGCACCTCAAACACTATTCTTGACTTCACAGTTGAACTATTCCTTTTTCTTGCTATCTTTCAAAAACTGTATATTCGACTTGTGGTGTGGTCTGCCTGAAAGAGTCACAAAAAGATCACAGCTTGGTCTTTAATGTTGCCACCAGCAACTGATGGTCTGAGGCTGCGTCGGCTCCGCGCCTAGCTCTGACATCCATCACACTTCTTCTCCACTTGTGATCTATGGTGAAGTGGTCTATCTGGTTGGTCAGTTCTCCCATCTGGTGACTTGTGGATCTTCCTGTGAGGGTATATGGTGCCACTTATAACTAGGTCGTTGAATGAACAGAAGTCTATGAACAGCTTTCCTGCCCATGATGAGTTCTCTCCTTCAGGTCATACCTGCTTGTTTTTATTTTCTGGTGTTTTTTTTTGGGGGGGGGGGGGGTTCTTTGTTAAAGTCCAGCGTCAGGTCAGTCTAACTAAACCTAATTACTTATCAGGAAAAAAATTAACGAGATGCTATTTTTTTTTTATTTCAGCCAAGTATGTAGTCCTATGTACCACTGATGAGGATCATACTTGTCATGTATATCCAAAACATGCATAATTTGACAAAGTATCGTAAAAAACGGCAATTCAAAGCGTTTTAGAGACTTAAATGCAATGAATAATATAATGAACAAAATTCTGGATACGTACTGTTTGGTTTTTTTTTCGCCATCTGGGCATCGAAAACCTAACCGCCTGCTGACATTTAACAAGGACATGTTTGGTCTGGCCTTATGAAAGGGTCTGGGGCAGGGGTGGATCACATCCGATACAGAACCTTACTAAATCGATATCAAGTCTACAACTGGACATTCGATTCGAATTATCGAACAAACATGATTTAACTTAATTAACAGGGTAGCGATTTTAAGATTAAATATTTGATTTTTGTTTAACATAAACGTCCTTGAAAGGTAATTTAATTGGTAGTTCCGAATCAGGGCCTGTCAACGGCTTTACCTTCTTAATCAAATTGCAAGAAGTGGCATGTATCCTAAAATTACCACGAATAAAGCCGGAGTATCACCAATCAGACGAGGTTATCATCACGCCGATTACAAATAAACTTAAACTTGGAGGTTGATTCCTGCTAAGTAAAGATTTCTGATAAAGCGAAGAGTTTTAAAACAAAAAAAGGGTACAATGACGTCTTACACCACGTGACCTAGTTGAAGACAATGCACTAAACAATTGTTATTTATCAAGACGCGGAAATTGACACCTATTTTGATAAAATATCTTCTCTAAGCATCCGCCCACTGTTTAAATCATGGCAATGTTCATTTCAAACCCGAACATAATGGATTATTTACAGATTTAATTGATATACACAACATGCCGAATTCCATAATCAGTAAGTAATATTTTTAATTTATCAAACGGTTAATTTATAAATACTTTTAAGTTTACATAGTAGCGTAAAGGACTGAACCAGCATCTATTCTTTAGAAAGAGCTTATGCCCCTTTAAAAGTATGTGTGTATGCTACGCAAGTTTGAATGTAATGTAATTAATATTTTTTACCAACTACAGCTATTTGATTTAAATTGATCGATCAAAATGTAATACATTTATAACCTGGTCAAATTTTAACGTTATGGAATTATAAAGTTATATTTTAAATTGAGTTTTCGTCTCGGTGAGGAAATATGAATGAGAAACCTTTCAGCCAAATAAGAAATGCCTTAGATGAACAAACACCCACCGCAGTAATGATTTAGTCGAGTGAGAACAACTTCTATAATACCGATTTGAGGTCTTTAATTTAAAAATGGTAAGAAGGCCACATTTTGACATCTTCCTATCTCCAACCACGAAGAACATTTTCTTTTGCCAAGAGTGCGGCGGTTTTAACTTTTAAAAACAATTTCAAAATGATTTATTGATTTATTCCAAATGTTAAAAAAAACCGATGTATTAAAATGTGTCTTGTCTCCTTCATATTCAATTATGCCCCGATATTTACATGCACAGCAAGACCAGCTTTCGAATGAGTAAATCTATTTGAGAGTTTGAGTAGGTCTGTTTGAAATAATTCACTTAACAGAAGTCGTACTCCTTGTTGAATATCGTTAATTCCCCCATACAGTGCTAAAATCGGCGCTTAGGAGCCTTTTTCTTTCAACCAATTCAGTGCAATAGATTGGTCCTGAACATCAAATATCGGGCAACAGGAGGGGACATTTTGACGAGATAAAACACAGCCATATCCCTCCTCGACAAAGAGGTCTCAACAGAAGACAATGTTATCTATAAGAGGCGCGTGACTATGCGTATTGTGGACACATATGTTTTCCTAATCCTGCTTTAATTCCGTATATGTATGCGATTCGCCAATACGATAGAGGCGTCATTTAATACAATCAACAAAAACCTGCATTTAAATCTTTGAAAACCGTTCGTGTACGACAAACCCTAGTAATTAAATTAACGGGATATATTCAATCAGTGCAGTCCTTGAATTGTAATGTTTGGATTTGTATAACCTCTTATGAGATTTAACAAGATATATTTTGAATATATCTCCGTACACCAAGAAGTCTAGTGTTTCAACTATCAACTTAGACGTGAGGTTCTCGGGTATTGTCTAGGAATATGATAGAAAGATGACTTCATGAAGGAATTTATTTCAAAATCCGGGTAAGCGGCATATTTATGCCATAATATGATATGTCAACTTGATCAGTATAAATTATTACTGTTCAAATCCGATACTCTTTTCGATTGTAATGGCGTCTTAAAAAGCTTCACGAACTTTTGCATAAAAAAGCATTAAATGGAACATTCTCATATCGAGAAGATTTAATTATATCGGATTAGCGTGTTTATTAACTACTTGTCACAACGAAATAAAAGAAACTACACAATAAGGGCATGGCAAAAGCCACATTATAGAGGGTGTTACGCCGGATTTTTCAAACATATGCGTGTTATTCAGTTAATTTGGAATGTGTACAGATCTAATTTTTCAATTGTTCTTCACAGTGGAAGTACCCCAACGTGAGATATGCTACGAGTGTGTACTCCAGCCACTGTACACAGCCAGTGTCAAGGACGCATGCGCAGTCCTATGCGTTCGGGAGTAGTTAATGATCTCCGGCAGCACATCATTGAATTGGTGAAAGAACAGACAGAAGAAAACCTAGACATGAATATAGAAGAATCTGCTATCATTTACCAAATAAAAAAGAAAGGAGGAGTTGCTCCTATTGAGCCAATAAAGACAAAGGAGGACAAGCAAAATGAAAAAGTGAAAAGAATTCATTTGAAAATGTTAAAAGAGTCACGAGGTAGAGGAGCACATCAATTTCCCACGCTGGATTTAGGGGATATAACTCACAGGGATGACGTCATACCACAAAGTGACCCAAGGACAGCTAGTGCTAAAACAGTTAGATTCAGAATGGAGGACACTAATGGTTACGTACCAGGAAACCCAAACCCTGGTTACGAAGTTCGTGGTAGTGCCATAAAATCTTCCTCCGGACTTCATAAATCCGTTCCATTAATATTACGCAGAACCGAGGCAGCTCAAAGACAGGCTCAAATTCATACTTCATTACAATTGTTTAAAAGACGTTTGAAAATGAACAATCAAAACAATTATTTAGCGCCAAACAGTACCGTTCGTGAATCAGACTATATCATCCGGCGTGTACCTCTGCAGCTGGATGTTCATGGTAGACCAAATATTACTCATGGTGTTCCTTTAGCGCCAAGGATATCTGTTTCCTCAAAACTACACGCTCGTCCGAGAACACCTAACTCTGCTCAGCAAAGAAAGGCGGTTTCTCCACGACCCCTAGCATCCCCCAAACACAAGACCCCTGAGTGGGGGTCACAAGTCCTCAGCCTCTATTGAAGAAAAGAAGGTTCGGTTTTCATACCGACTTCCGGATAACATAGGGAAAGAACTATTTCGAGAGGACTCCGAAATCATTCCCGAGTGTTAATACATACGTTGTCGAACAAACTCAAGCAAAATTCGGCGGAAAGTACAAAACGCAGGCAATGTTGAACGAGCACAACCTAGGGGTCCACGATGCACTGCACTCTGGAGACAAAGAACGGGTCACAATACGCGAGGATTCGAAAGTCGACACTCGAATCATTCGATGGGTCGAGGAATCTACAAACATAAACTTTACCAAAAGAATCAATAGAATTCGATCAGCTTCTACGGAACGCTTTTATCGATCTGAATCAACTGAACGCTTAAAAACAGGATCTGCTGACTCAAGACGAAGTAGAAAATTCCTGGAAGACCCCACAATAAATAATAACATAATCAACAACGAATCAAAAGTCAAAACCGCAGATTAATCTCATGTGTGTTTTATACAGATTATCAGACCGGAAGTGAAGTGGTGCTTTTCACGAAACAAATTATCTGTGATATTCATGGATTCTGATCAGCAACTGTTCCAGCAATTTAAAACAAAAACCTACTTTTATCATATGGACTGTTTGAACTAGAACATACGGGTATTTGTGCACAATTGATCACTTGACATGAAGGTCACTCTCCTTTTGTTAAAAATTTAAATAACAGATACCGGTAATGTTTCCTCTGTTAATATCATGCCATGTAATAATATGTAATTTTGCAAGCTTTAAATGAGCTGATAATTACAAACTAGCAAAATGAATATTAAATGTTTTCAAAACGATTTATTGTGAATGAATTTTGCAATTTCATACATGTATGACGTGTGAAAAAACAATACATATAGACGCAAAACCCTCCTGTCGTCCCCGCTATCCAAGACATGGAGTATTTCGCATTGTTCATGAAATCAAAACAGCGATGATTTATTCCTTCTCGAGTATCCACTAATTGCTTTCAATAATCATATACGCGTGTCTTATTCCATTGAAGATGAATCAAGTTAATCACTTTTTAAATGCTAATACAATTTTTCTTCAGAGCAGCGAATTCAGTTTTAATTTGATGAAATTTTAAATTCTATACTATTTTGTTGACAACTTTTCCTATGTTGTCAATTTCACATTCCACGACGTCACCTTTCTGGAAAATAAAATAAAAACGTGTTTAGTGCGAATCTGTTAACGTATGCAAGTTTAAGGCGTGTCTGAAAACGAGCTGTCTATGAAATTGAACGATCAAAAATACATACATTCCCCAATATATACATAGTTCCTCATGAATGTGGAGAATGTGCGTATGAATATTGATAAATAGAGTCCGGCTATTTCATTCCCCAAGAAGTGAATATAAATAATTATAAACAGCAATGCTTCACGCCAGCATACTTTCTATGCCGTTACAGTATACAATGTTTCTGAAATGCTTTAAATATGGATGTATTAATAGAAAACGGGTAGTTACAGCTAGCACATTCGGTATTACTCCGCAATATACATTTACCTTGAGGTATTCCGGAGGTTTCCTGAAAACCCCGACACCTGGCGGAGTACCTGTCAAAATCAGGTCTCCTGGTTTTAACGTCATGAACCTTTAAAACAAAAATTTTAGAATTTATAAAATATTACATTTCGGATACTTCATACAGTGTACAGTATTTAAGTAGGCCTACTTTAGTTTACCCATACTGACCAATGGTGCAGTGCAAGGATTGGCAGACGTCCGCCACAAGTCATTCGATTTTCTATCAGTATGGAAAAAAACCCTTAAAGAATATACGTATATAAGTATGACCTGTTGGTGTATTTTTATATTATACATATGCACATCAGTGTTTGTGGTACTTTTTGTGTGTTTTCGGTAATATTACCTGGTGTTTTCGAATGTTTTCCGCGAATTCCATAGACGACTGTTCGGATATGTAACGGAAGAAGTAGCATATTCCACGAGAGGGTAATCGTATCCAAGAACTAGTATATATATGTGTCAAAAAAATTCTTCAGGTGCATGTATTTTAATTTTTGTGGAAAATCACTAGAGTAGAAGGAAATTTTAATAATTACTCGAAATATTCTGTTTTGGCAGATACATACACATGTATATCCCTGGCATATATTTCATAAAATGATATATAACATGTATATATGTATCTGGGTTTGGTACTATCGGTAAACGTGACGTAAATTCAGGGGGATATGGTTAAAGGTAGATTGATCTAGCCATCCTGGCAAAACAACACTGAATGAGTTCTACAAAACTCATCTATATGTAATCATATTTACTATCTCTCCGAATAATTAAGGTAACTTTACTCCTTACAATAAGTTTGATCATTAATCCCCATGTGTTACATAAGATCTCTTTACATACATGTTGTGATCGTGACATGCATAATTATAGTAAGATAAGACGTGTACTAAGATCTCTTTACATAATTACAGTCACTCTCCTCATTTCCATGACCTATTTTGTGTGGCCACCTGTGTTACCTGGATATAAATGCTACCATGGCTGCCGTTTTGTGCACGAGCTGATTGGTGTTGCTGTCTTGCTTCGTAATGCCGTTCACTTTACACCGGAGTCCCAGATTGTGGGGATCTGTTCAAAATAAACTATGGCCATGTACTGTGTATATATATTATATATAAAACAGATATATATTACAGCATGCACAATTGTCTACAGAGGAGCCCTTTTCATCTTTCACCAGGAAATAAAATAAGACGTTTTAATCCTATGTATGTATACTATACATCCAACAATCTAAGAACCAGATGTATGTCCGCGACTATGTGCATACCTTTGTAGTGTAGATTGATTTTATGGTTTTTGTTTTTCTACGTATTTTAAAAGTGCTGTATAAACTTTCTTTACTTTTCGATGATTAACAATAGTCATTCAATAACCGACCTGCAAATCATTGTGCTGTCTTATGAAAGTGAGCTTCGTGGCCCCCTTCCCTTCTTAGGTGTCCCACCCACCCTCCCCCTGTCCGTGTCTACAATAATACCATGTCTATGCGCTGAATCATTAAACCACTTCTGAAGAATAAAATTCAACATGATTGTTATGCGTACCAACTATGTCTTCCTTCATTACAATGGCGGGCCCCAGCGGACAGAACCCATCCATGGCTTTGCCTAGCAACCACTGCCCACCATTCTTCCCGGGATCTAGCTGCCAGTCACGTGCGCTCACGTCATGTGCAACAGTATAGCCAAACACATAATTCATGGCATCACTTTCCTGTATTTTTTTTTCAAACGAATCAAATGACTATAGATTGAAACAGACCATGCACATAACTTAATCAAAATATCATAATTATAAAATAATACGTGTCATTGAATTAGTACAAAATGTGAACAGGACTGTCAGGAGGCAAAGACGTGTGTACCTGGACCCGTTTGGCGTCTTTTCCAATAACAATTGTCAGTTCCACTTCCCAGTCCAATTTCTGCATAATGAAATAAAAATTTGAAGTAGTTGCTAGAGATATTTTGGAAAATCAGTACTGTCAGATGACTTGGGGGAAGGGGGGGGGGGGGTCCTACGTAAAATGTTTCTAAATTTTCACTCAAAATTGCACTTGCAAAAAATCAATACGGACTCCCGTAATTTCTTTTTTTAAATTTTACATTAATTAAAGATAACCATGTTAATTACATGAGTTTAAAAATAGGTTCATGTATTTCTTTTGCATTATGACAAAAATTTAATAAATAAAATCTTATACAACTGAATTAACTGATACAGAGATATGAAATTTGTTATCAGTCAGCTGTTAACTTTCGGAGTACATTCCATTGAACTTAGAGTAACTTTGAAATATCTCGATGCTGAAACTTTCAAGAGGAAATCTGACTCTTATATTCGCTCACAGAGCCACACTTTTCTCAAAAATTTTGCAATTCACCATATAGCATATGTACATGTATACGTACATGACGCCGATACCCCCCCACCCCCCCTTCATCCTCGGTAAAATAATTTAAACATTTTCCATCAAAGGATGAACACTATTATTAAGAAAAATGTATTCATCATACAAATCTGACATCCGAATTTCAGATTTATACTTTTCAGGCCAGTGTTTCCATATTATTCTAATCAAATTCAAGTTCCGAACTACACCCTTAAAATTCAAACGTTACTTTGCTTTGCGTAACTTCATTCTGACAATTTTTATCTGATACAGTACAATGGGACATGGGGTAACTGTTCAAGTGATTTCATTCACTTCTGACCTTTGTCTCTGAGGGATACACCAAGTCCTCCCTGGGACCTATGATGCAGCTCGGGAATTTGTTGAAGATTACTGGTTCTACAGGAACAGGGGCATTCTGTTCCTCGCAGTGGTCCTTATAATTCATCCCTACACATAGCACCTTGTCTGGGTTATAGATCGGAGCTGTTATTGTGACCGAATCCCTGGAAATAATGGATCCGCCTCTGTCCACGACACTGCAAAAGTTTAACGTCGATACGTCAAGTCAGTGTAGGGATTCTTTTCAAGGGGGGAAAGGGTTAGCTACAATAATGTAGCCGTCTCCTTTTTTTTTATTGGGAGAGCCACCCCCCAAAAAGAGGGGGGGGGGGGGGGGGGGGG
>CAJDSM010033820.1:0-12193 GCA_903981925.1 Ostrea lurida
GCCTTCGGCTCAGGTGAGCTAAAAAAAGTGTGATGTAATGATATAAAAATTTACTCAATAGATGGTACTTATTTTATATTGTTTCATACCCTTTGTTAGACTGTCATTTTCCGACTAGATTTGACTATGGGTATTCCCGTTTACTTTATATTTCAACTAGGGGCTCTCACAGCGTGGTGTGAAGGTCAGCAGAGGATGCTTACCCCTCCATGGCAACCTGATCCTACCTTCGCTTTTGTCGGAGGTCCGTGTTGCCCAACACTCGATTTTGTATACGTTTTTTGGATTATGATTACGTTTGACACAATTTAACTTCGCCTTTTTGTATTGTCCATATTCAAAACATCTATATCTAACCTAGACAAGGCACTTTATTTACTTCTTTCCATACACAATACAATGAATAGCTTTAGGTTGATACTCGAAAAATCGAACTCTATGTGCTCTAAATTCACCCATGACTGTCTAATTCTGGAAAAAAAAGAGAACACAATAAGTTAATGCAGTGTATAACCAGGTTCATACCCTGGATTTACAACTGACCAAATTCTAACAAAATATCAGATTTATTTGACTTAAAGGTGTAACATTACAAATACCGATATTATCCATATATCAATAACCAGCATTAGATCATAATCATGAATTTTTTTCTTTTTATTGAGTGAAGCTCGGTCGGGCCTGTAAGGATGTCTGCAAAGCAAGACTCTAAAGGCAACATGTATGTGAAAGGGAAAAGTCAAAATTGCCATTGTTCATTGAAATTTTTGTAAGCCATATGGGCACTGCCACTTCTTCTCTAGTCGCTTCAATCTAACTAAAATTAAATCTCCCAGCTCATCGATTTTGGAGTTCCCACGGAAAATAACAAAAATCGATGAGCTGGGAGATTTAATTAGATGTAGTCGCTTCAACAGTTATTCGAGTTATAATTTAATATCATTTTTATTCAATAGATATTAAAAATACAGTAACCATGTTATTTCACTGTTTGAATAGGTAAATAGTTTCTATTCCTCATCGATTCCCCCCCCCCCCCCATTAATAGATGGAGAACCCTCTCATGGCCCAAGAGGGCTGTAAGAGCGAAGCTCTCCCTATAGGTAACACGTAAATACACGTTTGAAAGGGAAATAAAGAAACTAATGAAAAATTAAACCAATACTATATGTGAACTGAAAATTTTGGTAAAAATGGCATAGATTCGAATGCAGACGCATGAACATGTATTTCTTTAATTTGAATCTCGTCTACCCAAATTCACAATGTCCTGAGATGTTCCATAAAATCCATAAAAAAAAAAAACGCTCAAAAAACAAAAGTAATCCATGTTTTTTTGTTTTTTTTCCCGGTTGCTTTCATCTTGAACACGTCAGCAAGTCTGTACAATTTGAAATCAATTTTGCGATTAATATGACGTTATCAATGCACACAATGCACTGTTGACATTAATTTGCGAAACATTTCCTGCATTCAATGAATAGGCGGATCAAATGGCTTAACTCGCATGATAAGATAATGAAAGCTGCCCGCACACGTCCGTAAATACTAATACAAAATTGAACATGCAATACTTTCTGCTTCGCCCTCAAACACGGTCACACTGTAAGACATATTATTTGGATGTTAGTAGGTGTTTAGCGCGTAGGGAATTTTATAAATAAAATAGGTTTTCAGGTAAATAAATATTTCTATTACCATACTTAAGTTTAACTTAATAATTATGATTTTGCAAAGACCTAATCTAAGCGAAAATCGTCGAGGCTAATATTTGGACTGGTAGCCTCAACGAATCTCACTGAGATTAGCAAAGACCATTTTATGCTTCACTCGGTCCAATGGTCACACCGTATATATATTACAGTTTTCTTTTGACCTAGACTGTATCATGCATCAATGAATGGGTACTAAAGACCAGTCAGTGTGTAAGAATCCCAGTATTTGCACAGGGGCTTGTGTAGAAAAAAATCAAGACACCCCCTAGTAAAAATACACAAGGGATGACGCCATTTTGCATACCCACTCACTTCAACCACTATTTTTTTTACTTGAACACTCATTTTTGGTAAATGAATAATTTTACTAAGTAAACTAATATCACTTCCAGTTTCAAACCTTTGTTGCTTACATTTATTGGCTTAATCAATTTCTAACATAAGCACCCCCAATGGACAACTTAGTGGCTTCTGCAGAAAGCGAAAGTATGACGTAGCTCGTGCTCTCTCGGGGTTTTCCATAGGACGAAGACAAAGTGATTTTTTTTAAACTCTCATCATCGTATGAAAAACCCCGAGAGCGCGAGCGACAAAAGCCACTAAGTTGACTGTTGTCCATTTGGAAGTTTTACGCTAGAGATTGATTAAGCCAATAAATATTGGAGACAAAGGATTGGATCTGAAAGTGATATGTTAGAAAAAATATTTATTTACGGATATCATCTGGCAGAAGTGTCCATATTAAGATTTTAAGAGAGAAAATAGCGGTTGAAGCGAGTGGGTATGCAAAATGGCGTCTTCCCTTGTGTATCTTTACTAGGGGGTGTCTTGATTTTTTTCTACACAAGCCCCTGTGGTATCTGTATGTATGCAGATCTATGCAATCAGGCACCAGAAATCTTTCTGACATAAGCAAAGGCCTACCATTTATGAATTTCAAAAGATATTTCATATAAAATGACTTACAATGTCCTAACTGATGAAAAACAAAACCTATAACAAACTCCGTTGGTATGACTTCATTTTACCACCGAGAACTTCCACATTTGTAAATTAAAGCACATGTTCCTTTCACGAAGGCAGCCATATTGATCTTTAAGGAAGTCGTCCATTAATAACTCTGACCTAGTATACCTAAGAATAATACAATAATGATGATGTATATTCAACATTATCTTATTCTGTAGTCTTAAAATAGAATAAAGATACGATTTTCGTAACTTTATATCATACTTTAAAACAAAAACAACTGCAACAACATTTGAAACAAACACGAACAACTTACTAATATATCATATTTTAGTTTCGAATCTAAATAAAACTAAGGTTTTAAGCATTCTCAAGAAACAAAGTTCCTCCATAATAGTTCTAAAGTTTTCACTAGATGTATAACTATGTTATATTAGATCAAACTTCACTCAGAAGGAAAATGCGAAAACAATGCACAACAAATATGGCGCTGGAGAAGCTCGGCGTGCAGAGCAAGTTCGAAAGAGTTAAAAATTTCCATGTTTATTTAGATATTTGATCACGTGCAACTCTCACTTCGAGAAATTGATGATGAAAAATCGAAATAAATTGTTCCTAAAGTTGTACTGATTTTTACACAATATCAGTATTTGCAGCAAAAACTTAAACACTCTGTGAGTGGTGAGTAGTCGTAGGCCCATGCATTGGTGAATTTACTCTTTGCACACACTGACAATACTTTCCATACAATGATACATCTATTTAATTTATTTTAGTTCTGTTTACAGATAAAGAAAAATGTATTCCATTTATAAACAAACCCATCCCCCAACTGGGATAGAGCATTGTGTGTACTGTAATTTTTTCAACACATCTGAGAGGAATTTAGTGATTGCAGCAGTAAACAAGCTGTATGTGTACCGGTTAAATCCAGACCCAGAGGTAAGACTGTATTATAGGATTAAACATTCTTTTTTGAAAGAAATTGTATCGATGTGTAAACTCTGGACATTTTACTCACAAACTGAATAATAAAAGTGCGAAGCACTTTTATGTTAAGTTTGTGAGTAAACTATCCAGAGTTTACACATCGATAAATTCTTCAAAAAGAATGTTTAATTCTTATAATTCCAATTTGTTCACTGTATGAACAATTCTAAAAATGTTAAATAGTTTTCCGTGCATTGTTTGTTTTCATGCGCATATTGTTACGTGACTTACGTCACACTTTCGGATTTATTGATGTGTAAATTCTCGTTTCGATTTAATTTTATCCAATCAAAACAATTGTAATAAAGGACATTGGAATTATAGGTAATGTAAAGGGCTGAAGCATCGCATCATATTTTATTTGATGATGTATGAATGAATTACAAAACTGCACTGTTTTCCTGTATGTCTCCTTGGGAAATTTCCACTTTTTAGAATTAAAAACTGAAAGTAGAGTTTTAGCAATTGTAGAGAATGTAGACCTGTGTCAAACTGAAACATATGTAACAAACAGCATGTCAGAAACCATGCTTGGTTTAAAATTATATCATGAAATATTATGAATTCAGCAGTATGGAAAACTTTGGTGATTTAGTACATTTTAAATGTATTGCAATATTTAAAAGATTATGATAGCATCTTTATCATCCCCTTGCTACTAGTTGCCGTGTGGCATTGTACAATTATGTATGGGTGTCCAAAACATTGTGATCAAGAGAGAAGCAAGGGCAAACACATGTAACAAATATCATGTCAGAGACCTTACTTGGTTTAAAATTATATCCTAAAGTAATTTGAAATCAGCAGAATGGAAAACTTTGGACTGCTGATTTAGCACATCTTACATAATATGTATTGCAACATATAGAAGATAACATCTTTATTTTCCCTTTGTAACTAATTGTGGAGGGGATATAGCATTAATGCTGTATGGAACTCTTGTGAACAAGATAGAAGCAAGAGCATTCATCAGAGGATCATCAAACCTTCCACAAATGTTGCCTAGTATAGAGAGGATGAACCCTATTGATTTTCTGACAAGGTCAAGGGTCAAATGTCAATGTCACTATTGACTATTTCCTAAAAATCTTGTGAACAACATAGAAGGCATATTGCAAGGGGATACTATGCTTGCATTGCCTTGTATTTTAGTTTAAATGATGAATATATTTGGAAGGCTTGCCAAGAAAATTTACACCGCTTCTAAGTTATATTAAATAATGAAACAAAATTTAACATACACAATGATAGGTACTCTCCATAAGCTATAAGGATTATTTGCATACATATAGAATTCCACACAATTTGCTAAGTACAGTGCTTTGTTTCCATACTGCATTTACTAAATATGAAATACAAGTGTTAATACATTCGGACCCCTCAAGATGTTTTTGAAAAATCTCTTCGTAGGATGAAAGAAATGAGAAAGAAGAGCCAAGGAAGCCAGGTAAATGTTTCTATGACAACAGAAATCCCGGGTTGGGCGGTTAAAACAATCCTATATTAGAAAGTGTTTGTGAATTTCACTTACAAATGTTTTGGAAAATATTCATTTCAAAATGAAAACAAGTATTTGAAAATATAATTTGTAGAAAAACCACGTGTCTAAATGATATTTAATTTCTGACATCACAGATTACAAGCTGAGACAGAAAATGGAGTGTCTGGCAAATTTCACTTTGTTTGGGAATATTATGTCAATGAAGTTTGTAAAATTACCTGGATCTCTCCGGGATTCTTTGCTGTTAAGCTTCCCTGAGGCAAAGGTAAGGTTACATGTAAATCACTGCAATTTGAGTAAGTGACAATTTACATTTTGATTTGTATGACTAATGATATAATGCAACAGCATTATTATCAATTAATTGTATTTTTATAAGTTTGTGTTAGGATAGTACGAAAACATTAAAAATAAAGTGATTGTGTGTGATATTGATAAATATCTTAATGTACTGTAATTATGAACTTTGTTTTGACAGTTGTCAGTGGTGGAGTACGAAACCCAGGAACACATGGTATATATACTGTAACTATGAACTTTGTTTTGATAGTTGTTGAGTTTGATGAACTTTGTTTTGACAGCTGTCAGTGGTGGAGTTACGACCCAGGAACACATGTACTGTATTATGAACTTTGTTTTGACAGTTGTCAGTGGTGGAGTACGACCCAGGAACACATGTATATATACTGTAACTTTAACTTGTTTTGATAGTTGTTGGAGTTTGATGAACTTTGTTTTGACAGCTGTCAGTGGTGGAGTACGACCCAGGAACACATGACCTACAGACCACCTCTCTACATTTCTTTGAGGAGTCATCTCTGAAGGTTATTATGATGAGAATATCAGTTACAGTTTTCATTAAACACTTGTAAAAGCAAAATACCTCAATTGATCAAATAGAATTTCCAAAAAGAGTTTGTTATTTTTTAACAGAGTGGATTTTACACAAACTATAATATTCCTGAGGTTAGAGTGGACCCCGATGGGAGATGTGCAGCCATGCATGTCTACGGCAGTCACATGGTTATTTTGCCGTTCAGGCGCGACGTTATGGCAGAGGAGGGAGACAACATGGCAGGAGCTAGGTACGTGTATCGGAGGAAAAGCTGAGATGTGTAGATCGGAGAGAAACACGGAATTAAATCTCTCGCGAATAATTTTTTTTTTTTATATATAGATAGATAACTTTATTGACAATTACCATGTTAGCATACAGTCATGAAAAGTACAGTAACAAAATTAAACAATAATTAGTGATCTACAGTACATGTGTAACTCCACAGGTAGAGGATAAGCATCCATTGATCTTTTAGAGTTTTACTGATGTTGAAAACTATGCTTAATATTCTGATGTTTGTTGCCTTTTTGCAGCAAGTCTCCAATTCTCTCCTCATACATCATTGATCTGAGGAACTTCGATGAGAAGATTATCAATGTCAAGGACTTTCAGTTTCTCCATGGTTACTATGAGCCAACCATTTTTATTCTGTTTGAACCACTCCAAACATGGGCAGGGTAAGTGTAAGAAAATAAAGTGTCATTTGTTATCTCGCATGTCTTCGAAAGGAATTTCAGTGTATGACATATACCCTGTTTATGATCTTTTTACTTTTTATTATACCCCACCCCTCACTAGGGAAGTGGGGGCTTTATAGTGATCCATTCATTCTATGTAACTTTCAGGGAGTTTTTGAAACATAATGCCATTGTGCACCTCCTATTTAAATTTTGATCTGAATGATTTTCGGGGTTTCACATAGCAAAACATTATAATATCGTACCATACCATCCAATACTCCTCTAAAACCATGCAAAAGAATTCTATGAAACTTTTAGGGATTCTTTGTTACATGATGCCTGCATCACTAAGTTAGCTTTGCTTTACAGTATTACTACATGTAGTTTTAAATGAAATTTTTGAATCTCTCATCTGGTATTAACATATTCAAAATAAAGAATAATTGGATTTCTGATACACTCATTTGACATCCCAAACATCCCTTGTTTTACAGGAGGACTGCCGTTCGAGCTGACACATGCAGCATTGTGGCCATCTCTCTCAATCTACAGGAGAAGGTCCACCCCATTATCTGGTCCCTGGGTAGTCTACCCTTTGACTGCTGCCAAGTCTTAGCTGTGCCCAGACCCATTGGTAAAATTTGTTAAGAACATTTTTATTACATTCAAAAATAGTGGACAGTCGCTGTATCTTTATGCATTTTGCTTGGGGGGGGGTTGGGGGGGTTTATTTCTGAAATTGTTGGTTTGAGATATGGTTTATTGTACGTATTCCAGGTGGAGTGATAATCGTAGCTGTAAACTCCCTGTTGTATTTGAATCAGAGTGTACCGCCGTACGGAGTGTCACTGAATAGTATTTCTGCACAGAGTACCTTGTTTCCACTACGTAAGTTTATGACTATACAGTCACAGTGTTCTCCCCAGACCCTTTTAACCGCGTATTTTTTCAGGCGCTATCGAGTTTTCGCTCTGGCTATCTTTACCAGCGCTTCTGCTATAGCTACCAGCGCTGTCCTATTAAGATCAATTAATTGTGTATGTGGATGGTTAAATATCTTATAAGAAATAGCCATTGCCTGATGTACAACCAAATCACAAGATGTTTTCACCCACATAGCACTATATTTTATGTTAGCAATCGGATTACTTTCCAACTTCCTGAATGCTCAGGTAGAGTAATTTTTCACACGCCTGTCTGACCCAGCACACTGGAGAATCCGGTCCGAAATTCACACCTTTAGCTCTTTGGAAAACCACTATGTTAGCTCTCCTGTGTCAAGTCCTTGGCTTTTTAAATAACAACAACTAATGTGTCCTTAACTAATTAACTTCACTCAACCTTGCATTGCTGAATTGAGTTGTCTATTAAAGATAACTTTTGAGTTTAACAGTGCCAACAAAACATAACTTTACGTTCTGTGTGGTTTAAAACGACATATTAAGGGAGATTAACTCTCACATCAAAATCGAAAGGCAGATTAATCTTGAAATCGAAAGTCCATCCCAGTTCATTGAAGTTATTTCGCAAATTTTCAATAAGTTCTAAACTTAAATAAGTGTTATGTAACAAATAATGAGTTTTTAAGAGTTCTTTTATGACTCATGCATCACATGAAATTCATCACGGTATAAAAATTCTTAACTCAGTCAATATCTCCATGCATAGACCAACGGACTCCTCACAGTGTGATCAATTTGCAAATTGTTGGAATATTCCCTATAATGCGCTTTCATAAATATTAGGCGTTCAGCCACAGGTAGATCACTTATCAGGTAATAAGACTATGGCTGATCTGGAACACTTGCTGATTTAGATCAAACTTTAACGCTAATACTGACAATATTAATATTACGTAGGAAAATCAGAGATTTACACCATTGTCTTTGATATTTTCA
Organism: Ostrea lurida; assembly: GCA_903981925.1. Taxonomy (NCBI): domain Eukaryota; kingdom Metazoa; phylum Mollusca; class Bivalvia; order Ostreida; family Ostreidae; genus Ostrea; species Ostrea lurida. The sequence continues at coordinate 8,592 of CAJDSM010033820.1, forward strand.
TTGTTGATTAGCTGATGTGTAAATTAAATTGTAACTGTTTATAATAAGTAAGGTTATAATTAAATCTATTTAGTTTTAATTTTTTTTATTTTTTAAAAACAAGCATCATGTAAGCAGGTTACCAGCAATATTAAATAATATATGTTAATACCAATTGTTCATATAAACATATTAAACCTTAGTAAATCTATACAAAGATCAAATTAAAAAATTTAAACTGAAAAACATTAAACCGCGAGCGGGCCGGTTCACAGCTCCTAGCAAGTACTGGTCGGCGCCTTTTTTCTAAATTACAGCGTATTCAAAAAACTACCTGGAGGAGAACACTGAAGTCTGTGAGTGAGAAGAGAAAGATTTAGTTCGTACATTTAGAACAAGAAAGCAATACTACTTTATGGAGGTATTGAGGTGGTATTAATGTTGACTGTCTTTTAAGGAGAGGATACTAATTTCTTCTTGTGTCCTGTTTATTGTAATAAAAACTCTGGACTTTTGTGCTTAAAACTTGAATATCTTTTGGTCTAACTTCATTTGATAACATGTACATCAAATTCAATTGTAATGGTGATATCCTAATTAAATAATTTGGTAAAAATTCAAAGGTCACTACTTAAATTACTCATTGGCATTCATTTGCACCATTAGGCTATAATCGAATTAATTTCGGTAAACTCCACACTTATTTTGAATGTATATTTAATAAAGCGAAAATGGGTGTTGTTGTTGAGGGTTCAGGAGGGTGCGAAATAGCCTGGACTGCGTCCAGGCCTGCATTTCATATTCATACGACAAGATTGTGCTATCTCTCAACAGGAGGGACGAATGTATGTACCATAATAATTACTCTGTCCTATCCCGAGACATGTAATCGATTACCAAACAAATTGATACAGGAACAACGCTTGTACTTTCATGAAACTGAAAAAAATGACTTCAGACTACGTACTGGTTGTTGTCAAGGTACATTAACGTTAGTACTAACTGTTTGTAGTACGTCTTGACCTGGTCGTGGACGGGATGAGGAGTGTACGCAGCTTTAACTTTTGACAAGTCCGCTGCGTGTTACTCACATCATGTGTAAGTTGGTTAGTCAGCGCAAGAAAAAAAAAATTACAATTGTGAATTTCATACTGGGAAATGTTGTATAATTAGTTAAGATCTTTGCTTGTGAGGTGGTTTTTGATGATGACCTGTGCAGAAAGATACGGCTTCGACAGGACATTGTATATTTTTTAGATGTGTGTTCTGTGAAGACGGGTTCCTTTTTCTGGGGTCAAAATAGAAGATTCTCTTCTGTTAAATACACCAGAAAAAGCATTCACGAAAGCTTAAAGAAAACGGAGATACTGACTCTAAGGTTAGGATTTAATTATAAAAAATAACGGTTAGTATCTGCAGGAATTGCTCTACTATCAAAATGATCAGAATGTTTTGTTTCTTCAACATTTCTCTTTGCATGTAGAAGAAGATGAGCCAGGTTGCAAAGAAAAAAGAAAATTGAAGGTTTCAACTGAAATTTGGGTAAAGAGCCGGCATGGGACACAATTGTTGTTTACTTCTGATGCATAAATTATGTTATTGTCTTTTTTCGGACAAACTTCGTTGCTGTAATCTATCAGTTCAAGACCGTAAAGAAAAAATGAACACACAGCCTCTGATCGAGAGAAATGTTATGAAAGCTTGTTATTGCAGATTTAATGTCGTTAAATCTGTTGTTTGCAGCCTCGGATGTATTAAATCTGTTGTTGTCTGCAGCCTCGGATGTGTTAAATCTGTTATTGCAGCCACCGCGGATTTGCAGCTGGATGTGTAATAAATCTGTTTTGCAGCCCTCGATGGTTTAGAATCTGTTATTGCAGCATCTAATGTATTAATCTGTTCTTGCAGCCTCGGATGTGTCTCAGATCGAAGAACTTGTTATGATCTTGGAGAAAGTTAACGGTCACGCAGAGAACCCGACAAGCACGCACATTACCAGCTACACGTGGTTGAGTTTGTAGAATTACTGATAGTTGGTCGATACAGTCGAACCTCGTTAATCTCGAACTTGATGGGACAAGAAAAAAGTCGAGTATCCGGGAATTCGAGATATCGGGGGTAAAATACTAAGAAAATAGGTGGTCTCGGACCTCAAATTCAGTGTCGACATAACCTGGTATTCGGATATCAGTGTTCATGATTATCCGAAGTTCAACTGTATTTTCTGAGTTTGATATATTTTTGATGTATTGCTTCGAAATATTTGCATTTCAGGGCTCACGCTGCCGTTCGCCAATTTGTCGCCATTGCGCGAAGGAATCTCAAAAATGGCTACAGAAAATTTACATTGCGAAATCCAATTTTCAGTGATAGAAAATTCACGCAATGCCTAATCACGAATTTAAAAAAATGTAATTGTGACAATCGCATTTCAGTTTATTTCTATCTGGGGATTTCGCAAAGTTTTAAACAAAGCTTTAAATTTGATTGGTGCAATATCCTGTGTACACATCACATTGGCGCGCGCCGTCGAAGTTTTCATAACGGAAGAGAAAAGACTTTCGTTTTTCGCCGAATATTTGATTATGATGGAAGTTAATTCCAACGGATTTTAGCTTGAAGATGTATTTAGTTCATGGGAAATGATAAACTCTTTGTCCTAACGATCAATCTGACAATGGGCTGCAAGTTCATTGCACAGAAATCTCGCGAGAATTGACGTGATACAACAAAATAAATTCCTTAGCAGCATACTCAAGTTAAGAATGCATGTTCCTTGAATTTATTTTCTCATTTTAGTATGATATTACTAGATCACTTGTTGCTCACTTTTTAAAAACAAAGAAAAACCAGTCAAATGTCTCCAGTTATAATAATGTTTTGCTTGAGTATATGCAATATGGTCAAAGTACCCTGCTAGAATGTTTTTACCTGAGATCACACATTTAATTAACAACGGTTAATAACGATAGAGTCCAAAACATATATGATTACCTTAAATAGATATTAGGCATGACATTTATAACTTTTTGTGATGATTAATGAGAAGATGAGAGAAGATTTCTTAATCAATATCATATGAATCTTAATCAGCAGTGTTACTTATTATTTATGATATGTAAAACATTGGTTAAAAGGTCATTTCAAGTGAAAAAGATAACATGATCTCTGTGCGAAAGATATTTCACTGACGCAATACATCATTTGTACAAAAAGTGGCTACACTTTTTTTCAACCCAGTGTGAGCCCTGCATTTGCTCATATTTTCCCAGGGTATGGGTAATTTTGTTTCAATTCAAAATGAAAAACTACTTGTTATGTTACACAATTTAATTTTGACATCAAAATATAGTGACATGACTCGAAATCATTTTGTTTTTAAACTTAAATTGTATGTACAAATACAGTCAAACCTGTTTTCAGAGGTCACCTTAGGGAAGTTATGAAAGTGGCCACATGAGACAGGTGGCCTCTTATTCCAGTTTGCTCTGTAAACAGCCACTCAATCCAAATATGAACGAGTTATAAACTGTCTTACACTTCAGAGTAAAACAAGGTGAATTTCATACTGATCATACATATGTAGAAAATAACACGTGTACATGTTTTATTGATTAAAAAGG
>CAJDSM010033822.1:0-20330 GCA_903981925.1 Ostrea lurida
CATTGAATCACAAAAATTAAATTTTTGTCGCCACAAACATTATTCTTTCAGCAGACAAAATTCCTTTGTCATGACAAAATTCACTTTTTCACTTTTGTCATGACAAAAATTTCAAATTTTGTTCTCACAAAAATTTACTTTTTGTTATTTAATGCAAATAGATAACAAAGTCTATTTTGTATTGCAATGCAGATTGATATTTTGCATACATAATTGACAAAATTTGAATTTCTGTCATTGACAAAATTGAGTTTATCTACAAAATGGATTTTGTCGTAGACAAATTGAATTTCGTATTACAAAATTGCATTTTGTTCAACTGAAAAATAATTTTGTAAACACTTATCAATACAAAAAGAAGTAGTAAGAAGGCAAACATTACTTTGTTGACAAAAAATTGAATTTTTGTTATTGACGGAATTCTATTTTTGTGTACACCAAAATTGGTTTTGATTACAAAAAGATCAAGTTCCCAATCGGCGCCCGTAGATCCAGTTTATTAGGGCTTTCCACCTTTCTGTGGAAAAGTCCTATTGCTATTTTCTTCTGTTTCTGTTTATTTATTTTCCGCCGTTTCAAAAAAAAATTTCGTTACAGAATCTATCAAAAGACTTTATATTCATCATTATAGGACATCTCGAGAAATGATTAATTATCACCAACGTCATTGACCTTGGACCCTTACGGAGTTATTGGACTTTGCATATAATCTTTGTTACCACTATCCTCTTTTCCGTATATTGCAATGTGACATCAACCTTTTCTTATTCTATAGAGGTCATTTTAGAAGGAATTGTAGGACATTGATAAAAAGGATTTCATGCCCTTTGAGACATTATTGCCCCTTACTTCTAACGGAATTCTAAAGTAAAAACACGTCTAACTTGAGAAACCCATTACTGTGGAGAGAGAGGTGATACTGTATTCATACTGTGGAGAGATGAGGTGATAATGTATTCATACTTGTGGAGAGAGAGGGTGCTAATGTATATATTACTGTGAGAGAGAGGGCGGTAACATTGTATATATACTGTGGATAGAAGGCGGTACATGTATTATACTGTCTGGATAGAGGCGGTGCATTTATTAACTGTGGAGAGAGGGCGGTACATGTATATATATACTGTGGATAGAGGGGCGGTTACATGTTATATTTTATAACTGTGGAGAGAGAGGGTACTACATGTATATATACTTGTGGATAGAGGGGTGGTACATGTATATACTGTGGAGAGAGGGCGGTACATGTATATACATTAACGTGCACTACATACTGTGGATAGGGCGGTACATGTACTGTGGAGAAAGGGTGGTACATGTTTGTATACGGTAGTTATTTGTGAGTCAGAATATTGTTACGGATATTCGTTAACTATATTGTTTAGGGCTAATTATTTGTAGTACGGTATTTCGTAAATAATATGTTAGAGGTAATTATTTTGTTGAGTACGGATTTTCTGTTAACTATATAGTTAGGGTAATTATTGGTGAGTTACAGATATTGTACGGGATTTTTGTTTAAACTAGAGTTGGGTTAATTATTGTGAGTCAGATATTGTACGGGATATTCTTAACTATATGTTAGGGAATTATTTGGTGAGTACGGATTTCGTTAACTATATAGTAGGGGTAATTTATTGGTGAGTACAGGTATTGTACGTATATTCTTTAACTATATAGTTAGGGTATTACTTTGTGAGTCACGGATATTCGTTAACTATATAGTTTAGGGTACATTATTTGTTGAGTACGGAGTATTTCGTTTAATATATAGTTTAGGGTAATTATTTGTTGAGTAACATGTAGCATATTGTTACGGATTATTTTCGTTAACTATATAGTCATAGGGATAATATGGTAGCAATATGTACGGATATTCGTTAATACTATTTAGGATTATTGTGAGTAATATTTACTTATATTATCGATATGTGTACGGATTTTCGTAAGCATATAAATGTATTAGGTATTATTTGTGCAGTACGGATATTCTTAACCTATAGTTAGGGTAATATTTGTGAGTACGTATTCGTAACTTATATTATGGTAATATTGGTGAGTACGGATTTTTCGTTAACTATAACAATTGTAGTTAGGAATTATTGGTGTACGGATATTGTTAATATATATTAGGGTTATATTGTGAGTACGGATTTCGTTAACTATATAGTTAGGGTAATTATTTGGAGTACGGATTTTCGTAACTATATAGTTAGGTATTATTGTGAGTACGATATTTTGTTACTTATTATAGTTAGGTAATTATTTGTGACTACGGATATTTTGCTAACTATATAGTTAGGGTAATTATTTGTGAGTACGGATATTTCGTTAACTATATAGTTGGGGTATTATTGGTGAGTACAGATATTGTACGGATATTCGTTAACTCTATAGTTAGGGTAATTATTTGTGAGTCAGATATTGTACGGATATCGTTAACTATATAGTTAGGTCAATTATTGTGAGTACGGATATTCGTTTAACTATATAGTTAGGGTAATTATTGTGAGTAACAGATATTGTACGGATATCTTCTAACCTAAGTTAGTAGATTATTTGTGAGTACGGATATTTGTTAACTATATAGTTGGTGTAATTGATTGGTGTATACGGGATTATTCTTAACTATATGTGTATCTATTGGTGAGTCGATATTCGTAAACTATTAGTGAGGGTAATTATTGGTGAGTACGGATTTTCGTTAACTATATTGTACGGATATCTGTTAGCTATATAGTTACGGTAATTATTTGTGAGTACGGATTTTCTAGTATTAGACTTCTTGGTTTGATCATTAATCTTATCGAATTATTAAATTTTGACAAAATCCATCACGTGTTCGAGAATTGTAGATTTCAGAAGCGCTTCCCATGTACCACACACAGTGAAATTATATTTCATATACAAATTGGAACGGAGTTTCTAGCCACGATGCACACTGATGGAGTAAAATTGGAAAAAAAACACTTGTATCAAGTTTAATATGAAACAGTTGTAGACACACCTCGTTAAGACTCGTGTTTGATCTAATCTATAAGGTTTCTGTTTCCACAAAAAAAAAGTAAAAGCACGTGATGACCCACATAAAGAAAACATCAATCATGACATGCAGATTCTTGATCAAAACTCTGTTGTTTACTCTTGTGGTTCATTGGTCGAATTCATTGCCTTTGTGAGTATATAATATCTCTATATTTCTTTGCTCTCTCTCTCTCTCTCTCTCTCTCTCTCTCTCTCTCTCTCCAGTGAATGTTTAATTTTGCTTCCAGAAATGGAGATAGCTCTTCCATCAGAAATGCATGTTCAGAACTCGCTGTTTGTGAGCAGGGATGTCTACTTAACAACAACAAACCCCAGTGCTTCTGCTTTCCGGGGTACACACTGCAGAAAAATGGACAATCGTGCAAAACAACGAGAAGCCCACGCATTGGTAAATCTTAATTACAGAAGAAGTTTTCATTAACCGAAACATTTGTAATTAAGAAATTGTTTCAATTTATAAAGGGGTTACTTTATTGTCTTTATGTACGAAGTGTAGCACTTGACGATTTAGCAGGGTGAATTGGTAGTCTTGCACTGACACAATAAAAACAAGATCAGTTGATGTAAAGCACAAAATCGGCCGCTAAAAGTTTAGATATTCTGAGCTATTTCTAAAGAAATATATACAGAAACGACCAAACATACTCTTGTACCCCTATATAGTTTTTCCACGCCCTCCTACTTTGAAATCCTGAATCCGCCCATGCTTTGATTTTAAAGGGGCATGGACACGTTTTGAGTTAAAATTTATATTTGCATTTTTTATGTTTCAAATGCGTAATTATGCTATTTCTAATGGTCAGCAAAAATTTGAACGTTATTTGTTGAGTTACAAGTGAGATACAGCACTTCCAATTCTTCGCTATGTAAACAATTAAAGCCCGTGCCATATTTTTGTTTACCTATATATATTGAATATATGCTAGTATACGTTCAGTTTAAAGCAGAGTTTTTCAAATTATAAGTTCATTCTGAGCACAATTAAACAGTTTCTAGAGTTTCTCACATCGCATTTTGTTTTAAACATGGTATTTTCTGAGAATCAACCTTAAAACAAAGCACGAGCATTGTTTACATAACAAAGAATTGTGAGCACTGTATCTTTCTTTTAACTCAATAACTGATATTAAAATTTTTCCTGATCATTAGAAATAACTTGGTTAAGACTCTAAACATTAAAAATTAATGCAAATATAAAATTTAGCTCAAAACATGTCCATGTAAGCAAATTGCAGTGGAGACGCTTAACTGATTTCTGAAATGTTAAAGGCACTGATTCAAGATTTTTGGATAAAAAATGAACATTAAAAATAAGAAATGTAACTTATTTGAAATTGAAAACCTAAATTTGGACTCCCTGACTGCAAAGATACAAACAATAGTCTGTGTTATGTAAACAAAGACTCCATTCATTTGATGTAAACAAAGACTGATGAAATATTAACATAATATGATTTTGAACAGTCATGAAATTATCATTTTAAATGGCATATTTAACGGAAAGAGTACTTTAGATTAGATATTCACAGATCTATATAGTTTTTATAAATTTTGTAAACAATAACATACCTGAATTTTTGTTTGCATAACAAATAATAAACTCTTCATAATGAGCTTCTGTCATAATGCACAACCTTATTTTTGTGACGGAACTTTTTAAACATATAGAGAGTACATTTCAATAAGATGAAGTGAAAATCAAAGTTTAAAGAAAATAGTGAATCAGTCCATTTAAAGTACATTTACGATGATATGCAAATGGAGCAAAAATAACTATTAGATGAGGGCCTAACATGCATCAAAGACATATCCCGGATCTATGTCACGCCATGATGGCGAAATCATTCAATTTTATTTTAGTGATATCTTTTAAAAACGCCTATTCTCACTGGTTAAACCACCTTTTAAAAAAGTTAGGGGTTTTTTCCGTTGAACAAACTTCGTAAATCCGGAACTACTTTATTTGCCGTTTTTAAAATGGCCACCACGAAAGTAAACCATCATCGGAACCCACGGTGATTACGCATCGTTCTTTCCTCCAGAGGAACAAAGCGTATTCGGACGATGCCGTGAAACGCACGTTCACTTGGTGATCTGTGAAGTTTGGAAGATGTTTGCTGTGGATAGAATTAAAATTTGTTCAAATTTTCTCTTCAGTCGCCCTGGTATTAATAAAAGTCTCTAATGGAGTGTAAATGGATGTTTCCCACACTGTCCAAATTTGCGTCACAGGATCGTGTTGGAAGTTTATGAAATAGACACGAGTTTCTAGTGTTCGTTTCAAATGCAACCAAATGTTTTATATTTAAATCCAGTGATTGTGCTGCGCTATGATCATCTTGTTGTATTAACTCATTGTAATATTCACTAATTTTCGCTCTTTGAACAGGAACGTTATCGTCCATGAAATGTGGTTGTTCTCTGGAAAATTCCGTGCAATTACTGTTCAGATACACAGGGGCTTCCGGACTGTGTAAAATAAATTTAACAAATAATAAAAATGTAAATCCTCTACATAAAAAACCCCCCACCCACCCCCCACCCCCCAGAAAAGCCTTAAGTTTAAAGTCATTCTGATAACATCTCCAACACGTTTTGATCATTTATACATCGTTTAAATAACACCCCCTTCAAGTACAGTAGTACTATATATCAATGCAAGGGACGAAATGTCGCCATCTTTAAAAATATACCCCCATTCGGTTCAACACTTGTTTCTGTACTCTAACAATTTATTGGCTGATCGTGATAATATTCACTGCAGTGATGTTTTTCTTAATTTAAAACTAGCATCTAAACTAGTCAAATACATTTTTTTGATGCATCATTAATCAAAGTTTGATGAAAATTGAACAAGCATATCTAAACAACATCACAAAAAAGTCATCTCCTACAGCATCCGAAACGTACAGCTTATAGATTCAGCAGTGTCCAAGCATATGTAGACCATAAGAATCACCCGATAGACCATCCATGAGAGTTTGATGAAGATTGGACAAGTAATTATTTAGATATGGCCATATAGCAACTTTAACCAGCTCTAATAGCGCTATATCTCTTCCAGAATCCCAAACCCAAATTTGTGTAATCCTCCAGAATCACCCGATACACCTTCCATGCAAGTTTAGTGACGATTCGACCAGTCATCGTTTATAGATATAACCACAATAGTACATTTGCTTCAAAAAACATCCTCATGCTTCCTCCAGCATCAACGAAGCCCTAACAGGTACAGATCAGCATTTAAGTCCTTAATTTATTTGGGAGCTCGCTCCATGTTCGTATACCCCCTGCGAAAGCCCAGAAGCATCATTGCCCATCAGGTGTGCTTCAATTTCTTCTGCAGAGTTTGGTGTAGACAGATAGGGCCAAGTAATAAAGTTAGATATACATCATTCACACTTAAATTTTAACCAAGATGGGACGCCGACGCCGGGTGTATATATAGCATAAGCTCCCCCGACATCGTCTCGGTGAGCTAAAAATCATTTTAACAAGTCTTCCCCTCTTACCATGCGCAGTTTGTAACACAACCACAAATAAATCGGCTGCTCCTGCGGCCGATAATAAAAGGTGGAAATTGATTTTTTTTTTTATACTACATTGTCTCAAACCCTCCATATCTGTGTATACAAAAAATCAGTAACTAAACGAAATATCAACTATTGATTATACTGGTATACTGTGTTAACATGGTACCTATATTTTACTTTTAAAATTCTACGATTTACAGGTGACCAGAGTAAACACAACGTTCCAAGATCAGACGTGTTCCCTCGGAAAGCAAAGGGATGTCGAGGAGACATGTGCCGACATTTTAAGTTTTATCCAGTAGATGGGAGGAAAACAAATATCGAGTTCTGTCCTCCTAATTTTCGCTCTATTGTTACGAATGGCGTCACGGTATGTGTCGATCCATCAAACGTTAACAATTCTTCAAATCCCATGATGAAGGAAACGCCCCAGAAAAGGCAAAATATTCATAGAAAGTTTAACATCAGTATGTCTGAAATGCTATTTAAAATTGCAAGACAAAATGCTGAAAGGGAATTTCCTAAGATACCAAAGCACAACAGCACACACCAAAATCTAGCGATCATTCGAAAGTATAACGAACGACAACAAAAACAAAAATGTCAAAGCGACGAAGTTTTAATTCAGACTGTCAGCGGTGTAGTATGTCGCAAACAGTGTGAACATGGCCAAGTTGTGCGGGAAGAGCGAGGCATCAAAACGTGCGTCAATCCTCCCTACAAAATCCCAGACAATCCGTGTCCAGAAGGTCACAGACCAACGCAGACGACAATAGGCATTGTGTGCGAAAAATATCCAGAAGCCAAGATTGGCAACATCCAGGTAGGCAAACCTTTGTGTACCGCCGATGAACGTCTGGTTCATTTACAGACTGGTCCGGTGTGTATTTCTCCAAAATCAAGGCGACCTATTTGTAAGGATGGAGAAGATCTGGTTCAGTTACGGAAAGAATTTTACTGCGTTTTGTCAAAACCAGAGGTAAAGCCGAAATGTAGATCTGACGAGGAGGAGTTACACTCGGATCGCGGAACAGAGTGTCGTCCTAAAGTTTGCGCCGACGGATTACGTCCTGTAAAGACTCCAGTGGGAACAGTTTGTCAGTTCCATTCACAGAGCATGCCAGCAGCTCAACAACAGGGAACAAAACAGTGCGCCCCAGGCCAGACCTTGTTAACAACAGAAGACGGACAGGAATGCTGGTTTGTTCCAGATTCAAAGAATCGTGAAATTACTTGTCCACCTGGTCAAGTTCTAGTCGGAGGAAGCACGTGTAAAGACCGTATGTTAATTTCTCCAGACGAGGTCTCGTGTCCACTTGGCCAAGAGTTAGTAATGACGCTTGACGGCGCTGAATGTCAGTATCGGCGCTCTCAGTCCAGTGACCTGCAGCACATTCACAGAACACTTTGTCCAGAAGGAGAGGTTCTCACACTGCAATCGGACAGGTTTGTTTGTCTCCCGACGACACATGACCTTACAGATGTAATCTGCAATGCTGGTCACGTGATAGTCCAAGGACACACGGATATCTTAGAATGCGTCTCAGAGGAGCACACAAATCTGGTGTGTGAGTTTGGTTTAGTGCTGACTCGAACTGCTCATGGTTACTCGTGTGACCAAGATACCAAAACAGATTTCCCTGTCCCAGTAAACAATTGTGGACCAGGGCAGGTTTTAGTGGTAGAAGGAAATAGAAGAATGTGTGTGGCCGTGGAGAATAATGCCCATCTCTGTGGACCAGGTCACGAGGCAGTGTTGGATGTTTCGGGGGAGGTCTTATGTAGAGCTTCAACAGCGTCACCTATCGGTAAGTTCGTGATTCTCTCAATACCTTCAACAACGTCACCTATCGGTAAGTTCATGATTCCCTCAATACAAAGTAAACAATATACATCTGGCATGGTACATGTAAATTAATATTGTATCATTTCCAAAAATTTCAGAAACAAGTGATATCTTTCAACCCTGTTCTGGTAAGTAAATACATTTACTAATTATGGCAATTTTAATGACAAAAGCGCATGAGAGAAATTCTAATGGCGGCGCTCTTGTCTCCAGAAAATTTGTTTTAATCAAATTATCTTTCTGAGACATATCGAACCTTCCAGAACTAATCATAGCGATAAACATCTCTGGTGTTTATAATCAGATTATGCACGTGTATGTTAACATTTTGGACTCGGTTCTTGTTCGTATTTATCATAAATCATCATGCACTATTTCTAATTGCTGAAGCCATATTAGATTTTCTCTCATAACAACATACGAGTTTAAGTCGTATAAAACAAACTGAAATGCATATGACAGTTTAAAGGTAGAGATCCCTGTGCAAAGTATTTTTTTCATCTAGAAGAATATTTGCAGTTTTAAAAATATTGCTCCGTTTACCTGATCAAGACAATGGGCTCACACGCGGCGGGTGTGGCCGGTCAATAGGGAATGCTTACGCCTCCTAGGCACATGATCCCACCTCTGGTGTGTCCAGGGGTCCGTGTTTGCCCAACTCTTGTTTTTGTATTCTATTTGGGACTTGCGAGATTGATCACTGTTCGTTATTTTTGCCTTTACATGAATGGACCATGAAAATGAAGTTCTGAAGATGAGATTAAAAGCATTAATTGCGATATGCAAATCCAAAATTATAGATATTTAACAACTAACAAGCATGATCACTGTGAACATGACGCCGTCTGTTAGTAGCTTTACACGGTGATTTGGATATAAAATGGCGAAGTAAACAATGTGTTAAACGCAATCATAGTCCTAAAAAAACATATATACAAAATCGAGTGTAGGGCAACACGGACCTCCGACAAAAGCAAAGTCAGGATCTGATGCCATGTTATACGATATATTAAAAGGAATTTTGAAAAGTCTTACAAAGCTAATTTCCCCACGTTAAATCTTATATAAGACAGGTTATAAAAAAAAGAACATTTTTTTTCAAGATAGCGAAGACATATATTTAGAAATCGCCGAAATTTTTGATTGTCAAGAACTGCAACGTAAAACAACCGATCTCTGCCTACGGAAGCATTGTGTTATTTTGTGCTATGGAAATGTCTGAACTCTAAAGCAAGTAGACTGAAATTCATTTTTGCCTCTGGATGGAATTGATTTACTTAAGTCATCCTCACAAGTCAAGGGTTATTGATTCGTTACATCGCATTAACCCTTGGCATCAGTCACCAATCAAAGCATGGACTCGAAACGGAGCATATGATTGGTTTTGCTGCCTGTACGGGAAACCCAATCAGAACACGCCTTTGAAAATACATGTATGTTGTTACTGTTTGATACAGATGGATGCTTAGATACGAAATGCGGCTCGGGTTTAGTTCCTGGACCTGGAAAGGGGTGTTCAGATATAGAAACCATCCGGAATATGGAATGTGTCCCAGAATGCGCTAACGGTGGCTCTTGTAAAGGTGGTCAGTGTGATTGCCCTCCCGGACTATCTGGTCCAGCTTGCCATGAAGGTGAGAGATTCATTGTCTTAAAGCATACCTATCATGTTAAACTTGGGTTGAAATTGTGCATATATGTTATCATACTATAATAAACATTTTTAGACGTGGACGAATGTACCAGACTGCCATTGGATCATTGTCAATTTTCCTGCAAGAACACGTTCGGGAGTTTTCATTGTGTCTGTGCAAATGGCTTCACCCTGAGTCCTGACAGAAGAACATGCATTGGTTTGTCTTGAAAATACGATTTTTTTCTATGCAATGTCATTGATTCTGAGCAAAATGATATCCATGTACACGAACTTTTTTCGTTCTTTGTAGAGGAGTACTGCTTTCCCGGGTGTCTCAATGGCGGAAAGTGCGTGGGTGGTAAATGCCAATGTGCGGACGGATTCTCGGGGTCTCTCTGTCAGGAAGGTAACTGACGAACAAGCAATACTGTAGTCTATACGGGTGATAACAAGTAACACAAAAATATGTTATGAAACATTCTAATAGATTTTGTTGATCCAAGGATTGAATTTTCTGAACTTCTTTGTCGTTTTAGACGTAAATGAGTGTGTAAAGTACTCAAATCGCTGCCAACACCAGTGTCGCAACACGTATGGGTCTTACGTCTGTACTTGTCCCCAAGGGAGTCGACTGAGGGAGGATAAAAGGACTTGTCAAAGCAGGAAACTTTTTCCATTACGTACATCAAATCACTATTTTTAGCACAATCTACCAGTGACTACTAATATTTCTGTCTTAATAGGCTCAACATGTAATCCGAACTGTATCAATGGCGGTCGTTGCCATAACAACCGCTGCAGGTGCCCGCCGGGATATTACGGGATCATTTGTCAACTAGGTACTAAGAGTAACTTTTAATCAAATTAAAATATGCCCACCACGTTTTTTTTTGTTGTTTTTTTTTTGTTGTTGTTTTTTTTGTTTGTTTGTTTGTTTTGTTGGGTTTTTTTTGTTGTTTTTTTTTTTTTTTTTTTTTTTAGAATTACAAGGACCGCATTATTTTTCTTTGCAGATATTGATGAATGTCATGTGAACCCATGCGAACATAGGTGTGTGAATACAATCGGGAGTTACTACTGTGTTTCACAAGATGGACAAAACCCAGACTCAAATAAAGACACACGACTAAAGTGAAATTAGGAATATATATGTACATGTATGCGTGTAATGATTCAAAAACTACATATTTTTCTAGGATTCCCTACATTAAATCATAATATTTTACGTAGGGTCATTATGATGTCATTTCATTACACACAAGTCTCTCGCCTTATGTGCGTGTGTGTGCTCACCAACCACTGAACAGAATTTAATTTAGTACATCTACATACTATTTATGTTACAGATACACATACATCCTTCTACAATAATGATCAATGTACATTAAACTGGGTTTTATTTTGAAGATAAATAAAACGAAACGAAAGTCAAACAAAAGGGAATTCAAAATGGCTAAATTTAAGCGTAATTCTTTGTCAAACGAAAAGGTTTATATGCAAGTCTATCCCGTAACACTCGGTCTAAGCTAAAGGCAGAACATGTACACTAATGGTTAAATGTTTGAAATAACAAAGTAAACTGAACTTCATGTAGTTTTATTGTCCTTAACTGTATTTTGCTAACTTTGTAATGGCTTCACAATAATATATATGCTAATCCATTTCGAATTGCATATCGCATTACAACAAGAAGAGAGAAAATGCAGTAAAAAAAAATCAAAAGATACTGCCTAGGTTGAAATAAAATCTTCTATAGAAGTGGGTCAAAGTTCAAGGCTAATGTCATTAGGTCATGGGCCCCTTGTACCAAAAAAACCCATCACCATTGGTTCATCAGATATAACCAAGGTTATAGGTTTTGAAACATTGGTCAAAGTCCAAGGTCGTCACTGGGTCACTGTTACTAAAAGAAAGGTCTCTTCACGAGGATCTATATATGTATAATATAAAAGTCCTATTTCCTTTGGTTCAAAAGATAATTATATAGTTTTTGAAAAGTGACGTCACGCTACGGTTCACAGGGTCTAAAGTTTTGGTACCAAAACAAACGTCACTTCATGATGGGTCTATATGTGCTATGTCAAAATCTTATTTCCCTTGGCTCAAAAGATATAGATAGCCAAGGAATATGAAAGTGTGACGCTGATACCGGCCCAAGACAACAGCTCTCCGGACAGTCGTCCCGGCGAACTAAAGATCTATCATAGGCAAAGTGAATCGGTGTGTGTCTTCTAAAACATTTACCACTATCTTTAGTGATGTGTGTGTGTGTGTGCGTGTGCTCAACCAAGGGTTGAATGCTAGCAGCTAGCAGATGTGTACACGCAGGGTTGGGCGGTTAAAACCGCCCCCGGGGTTTTAAACCAGCGGTTTTAACCGGTTATAACCGCCCCGGTCAATACTCCCAAAATGGTCAATAGTGGTCAATACTGGTCAATTGAAATTTAAAGTGTCCTTTTCCTAATTTTAAATACATTTCATGCAAAAATAATAGATTTAGTCTTTTCAAAAATCAGCTTTATACAAAGCATGTATTTATTGAATTATTCATTTTTTAAATTACACCCCAGTATGAACTTCTGACCCTTTCAAAGCTCCCATTTCTAGCTGATATCACCTATTTAATATAACTTTTTAGTTAATGGGCAACTGTTTCAATGCAATACTGGTAGTACTTAGCACTTTTCAGAGACAATTCTGCATGTTTAAGATATAATATATTGGCTAATTGACTACTATGGTCAACATATCTTCAGTACTATACCATGTACATGTAGAGGGTTACAGGTAGTATATATAGTTTGACAATGAGAGACAAAATAATTTCTGCTTATACCTGGACAAAATAACAGCTAGATCAGCTGAGCACTGTGATCTAGTAAATAAATATTTAACTGGGTGATAAACATGTTGCAAAAGACAGTGCTCTAAATGGAGCAAGATATTACTTGGGGTCAGGTAAATGGACAAGTGTTAATTAACATACCCAAGGTCCCGGGATGGCAATTGTGTGTGTTATTGTTATGAAAACATCACCCACACTGACACACCATGTGATCATTGGGTACCTGATGAATACTCTTCAATAATGACTTGTAATGGAAATATACTGGGTAGGGACTTTCAAGTTTATAGAAAATATAGAAATAAATAGGGACTTGACACCCTGCTCTTTGCTAGGACAAAAGTTAAATACCCTGGTAGTTTATAATTTTTAAAGTGAGCATTTTTCCCCAATTGAATAAAATCTTATGCTTAATCTCATTTGCATGTAAGTATTGTAAGTGCATGTTTAAAATTACAGTATTTATCATCATAATGAACTCGTTAACATTTAAAATAACCAATAATATAGAATAATGACCATCATATCTTCAATTGACCACAATCGACCAGTATTGACCACTATTGACCAGTATTGACCGGTTTTAACCAGTATTGACCACCGGCCCGGTCAATACTATTTTTTGCCAACCCTGTGTACACGTCATTTCAGCTTCCTGTGCGTCACCGGGTTCAATAAGACCTGCGACTGAGGTGAAAATATAACACAGGCTTCGTCATGTATCGAGTTCACTAAAGTCCAGTTTGTCTTCTCTTTCTTGTTGTCGCATGGTCCTCCTTTTGTCAAGGAAAATCCTCGAATAACGATAATCAAAAATCCCAAACTCATTTTGGAAGGCCTCTTTGTCGGAGACGCATCCTATTGGGATCATACTCGCTGACGTCCGCATGACGCACACTCCTAAAAACCCCACCACATGCGAGGTCCAGAGATATATCCGGTAGTAGTCAGGTGTCACGAAACTTAAATGAATCAAGTACACCGCACGCCAAAACAACATCGGAAGCATACCGAGAATAGCTATGAACACTTCTTCTAATGTCGCCACCAACCATGGATGTTTCTCTTCCATTCTTCTGTTCAGTTTCATTAGTTCGTATTGTCCGATAATAGGTATGGATACCAAACCGTAGAATATCAGTAAGGACACGAGACCCATGTCCAACAGTTCGATCGGATCGTTTTCGTCCACTGGCATAATTATTTCCAGCAATACCCAGTATCCTTTGAGGGCGAAACCAGCAAACGTTGTGACCACGAACACTGTGAATAGTGTGTCCAGGATGAACTTCCAGTTCAGTCCAGGCTGAAAATACAAAACATGCACACTATTACAATTTATTTGGATCTCAATGAAACTCTAGAAAGACTTCAAAATGTAAACTACAGGACCGTAGTTCTATAGGTGGATACTGGTCCAGTTTAGTCCATTATGTGGATCAATGGCTCAACTTCCCCCTTAGATATACAGTCTTGCTACTATAGGTATACAAAAATGGAACGCCTGAACTGCCTTATGTGGATAATATTCATGATACTTTATCTTTATATGATGATACTTTAACATTAAATGCTGATACTTAAACATTACATGCTGATTGCTGTACTTTAATAGTACATGCTTGATACTTTAATATTTTACATGCTGATACTTTAATAGTACATGCTGATACCTTAATAGTATATGCTAATACTTTAATATTACATGCTTGATACTTTAATATACATGCTGATACTTTAATAGTACATGCTTGATACTTTAATTAGTACATGTGAACTTAAACATTACATGCTGATACTTTAATAGTACATGCTGATACTTAATATTACATGCTTTATCTTCTAAATAGTACTGCGATACTTAATAGTTAATGCTAATTACTTTAATATTAATGCTGATACTTTAAAGTACATGCTGATTACTTAATTAGTACATGCTGAAACTTTAATAGTATATGCTAATACTTTAATATTACATGCTGATATTTAATATACATTTGCTGATACTTTAATAGTACATGCTGATACTTTAATAGTATATGCTAATACTTTAATATACCATGCTGATACTTTCAATAGTACATGCTGATACTTTATTATACATGCTGATACTTATAGTATATGCTTAATACTTTAATTATTACATGCTGATATTTAATAGTACATTGGTTATTACCTAATTGAAGGGTTTTTGTTGTTTTATTACATATTAAATATGTTCTAGCTATTTGTGTGACTGTATTGGACTGCCGGTCAATAGTTTTGAATTTGACGGCGATCTATTGACCGCAATATTGAGGAATCTGATGCATTGCTAACTATATACGTCCGTAACCGCAACGTAATGCAATAGACTTCAAATGACGTCATAGTAGCAGCAATGTAATGATTTAAAAAATGCATTTACATATTACTTTTCCACGTTAAAAAATTAAGCACTAACAAAACATATGTACATGTAATTAGGTAATAAAACAGTTTATTTAATGTCTGATCATCCAATAGACCGAATATTTTTCCCTCGTATTGGGAAACAGCTCAATGCACGTTCTATTGCCCTCGCTGGCGCCTCGGGCAATAGAAGGCATGTGAGCTGTTCCACAGTACCTCGGGAAAAATATTTCGGTTCATTGACTGATCAGACATTAAATAACTGTATACTGATACTTTTAATAGTAAATGCTGATACTTTATAGTATATGCTAATACTTTATATTCATTCTATACTTAATACTACATGCTATACTTTATAGTACATGCTGATACTTTAATATACATGCTGATACTTTAATAGTACATGCTGATACTTTAATATTCATTGCTATACTTTAATAGTACATGTTATACTTTAATAGTACATGCTGATACTTTTAATATTACATTGCATACTTTAATAGTACATGCTGATACTTTAAAATTACATGCTGATACTTTAATAGTACAATTCTGATACTTTAACATTACATGCTGATACTTTAATAGTACATTCTGATACTTTAAAATTAATGCTGATACTTTAATAGTACATTCTGATACTTTAACATTACATGCTGATACTTTAATATTACATGCTGATACTTTAATAGTACATTCTTGATACTTTAACTTACATGCTGTACTTTAATAGTACATCTGATTACTTTTAATAGTACATGCTAATACTTTAATAGTACATCTGATACTTAATAGTACATGCTTGATCTTTTAATATTAACATGCTGATACTTTAATTAGTACATGTGATACTTTAATAGTACATTCTTGATACTTTAACATTACATGCTGATACTTTAATAGTACAATTCTATACTTTTAAAATTTACCATGCTGATACTTTAACATTATATGCTGGTACTTTAATATTACATGCTGATACTTTAACTTTACATGCTGATATTTTAACATTAGAATAGTATCCACATAAGGCGGTTCCTATGTATATAAGTAATATTGTAAAATCATGAAACTTGAAGATTTGAATGACAACATTTTCAGACGGGCATATGGTTTCACAGCATGCGACATCATACTTAATAGCTCCAGAGGTGGATCCTATATTTTTAAGGGTTAATAAAATTTGGACAGAGAATTTAAATTTAATATTTATCTAATTGTGTTTTGAAAAGTCACGTGAAAGTATATATGTACCTACCTCACAAGAGAACTTGGTCGGGATTGAGAATGAATCCACGACATCTGGGTCTAACGCCATGGTGAGGGGCGGGGTGAGGATGCCTAGGTGGTTCCTGAGGAGGGCCAGAAGTACTGTGGCTCCCACTAACCCCACCACCGCGCTGGTCAGTGTCATCCCTGTGTACAAAACAGTAACATACGCCAAACCGCGCCACTGCATTACACCGATAAGAGCCATGACGTATTTATACACATGTACCGCTATCGAGAACTTCCACGTGCGCTCCCCGTCCCCCGGGATTAACCACGCCCTGAGGAGCCGCTGGGACAGGATGGAACA
This sequence comes from Ostrea lurida, assembly GCA_903981925.1. Lineage (NCBI taxonomy): Eukaryota > Metazoa > Mollusca > Bivalvia > Ostreida > Ostreidae > Ostrea > Ostrea lurida. The sequence continues at coordinate 16,879 of CAJDSM010033822.1, forward strand.
GATGACCAGTACATTTCCTAATCCGTAACACAACCAGGCAGAGAGAGGAAGATCCTTGGGAAACACATAGAAATCGTAGATCAACCACGTGCCCATCCAGTAACTGGCCACAAAGTTGGGTAAAATGACCACCCCCACCAAGGTGTCCCCCACGGCGAGATACGGCCACAGGCGCCACCACTGGCGCTCGCTGATTTCCTTCCACATCACAGTGTTTGAGTAAGTGTAACAGTGGTCGTTGAACGTGTGGTCATTTGGATTTACGTTTTCTCTTTGTTGTTTTGGTCAGCGCGAGAATTGGGTCAAGTCAACAAAGTATGTATGTCAGCGTAATCTCTTAAGCGCTGTGGCCGATCGCGTCGCGAATTGATTGTAACGAACTGGACAATCATTATCAATAGGTAATTAATCTAGTATCTGACAGTCAGAGAGACATTTTATCTGGTAGATAACATTTTTTTTTTCTTTTTGTAGAATGCAACGAACTTCAAAGTTGATTTTAAAAAATGCTTTATCCTGCATGCTTCAGAACTGTACTTTTAATTTATATCTATTGGCTTGGTAATTGATTATACTGAAGTGCTTTTCTTTTCATTTCGTGACATTTGGAGTACAATACGTATACTTGCATCCTGTTTAGCTTGATTATCAATTCAATTCAATTATTCTCATATTGCATTATACAACATAGAGAAGATATACATACAATATTATCATATAAAGAATTCAAACATTGCATTGCAAGAGCGTATAGTCTACATTTTTTTAACCTGGAAGGTGACTCTCTTATGAATTACTTTTATAAATTGGTTATATTATTCAAAATAGATACTTTTTTTTTTTTTTTTACATGAAAATAAATCAATTTTTTTATGACATTTGTCTTTTTGTATATTTAGTAGGTAAATAACATTCATCACAACATTTACATAAAGTACATTGTTCTCTCGTTTCTAGGTACACCACTCCATCTGCCTATCTCAATAGGTAATTTGTGATTACTAGTTCTAAATCTTGCTAATGTAAAAATGTTATTTGGTACACAGGCTTCTATATAATTTCTAGACTTAAAAATATTAATATTTGTAAATAAATTATAAAACACACCTTTTCCAGGAGTATTATAATCAGATGCTCATTTCTGATGGAATGATCCATCATAATTTGCTTGATAACACTTTAATATCAACCATTTTTCATTTGCAACATTTTGTGATATTCAGATATAGTTCAAACCACATTCTTGTATAATTATCTGTATACATTTCATCCATTTAAAATTAGCATTGTCTATATCTGACGTATGTAAAAAATTATCCAAAATACCAGACAGCTTTGTGTTTTTACTTAGTAGGCCTATACAAGGCACATCTAGCATATTCCCCACACTCGATGTTATCATTTAGTGAGAGCTGGTAATTTTGTTTAGCACATCTAAAAGGAATTGGGAGGGGGACACGGTGTAAGGGTGGCATGGTAAATATTCTTCGGCGGAGACTCAACAATCTATTTTAGCAAAGAATTTTTCGTTAAACAAAACAAAGGACCGCGTCAAAAGTTAGGGCACATGTACGTACATGTAATTTGATAATTTGATAAATTCACATACGCAACATTTGATTGTCGATAATATGCAGTCTGATCACCCCCTCCCCTTTCTAGGAGCAAAAAAAAGGGGGGGGGGTGTATTAGACTGAATATTATTGACAATTAAATCTAATTAATTAAGCCCCCCCCCCTCCTTCCTTCTGCAATAATATACAATTTATTGTGATATTTCACATACATTTTATTTGCAATCTATCTCATTTCGACAACAGTGACACCGTGTAGTGACAGTGTGATACCGTGTAGTGGCAGTGTGACAACGTGTAGTGTGACAGCGTGACAGTTTTGAGTGACAGTGTGACACCGTGTAGTGACAGTGTGTAATGACAGTGTGGCACCATGTAGTGACAATGTGACACCGTGTAATGACAGTGTGACACCGTGTAGTGACAGTGTAACAAGTGATACCGTGAGTGACAGTGTGACACCGTTATGACAGTTGATTCTTCTTAGTGTGACACCGTTAGAAACCAGTGTGACACCGTGTAGTGACACCGTGTAGTAACAGTGATATGGCTTAACTTCTTTCAGATATGCAGGAGCCAAGCTTTGAAACGAACTACCTGAAAATATTAGGAATACTAAAAATTGAGATCAATTCAAAAGTGTGTTCAAATAGTGGTTTCCGGGGTCAGGATGGGCCTAAATAGGGGACCAAAATTTGACATGGGTTTATATAGAAAAATATATTTTATAATATCTTCTCAAGAACAGTCAGTGTAAAGTTTGCCAAATATACATGGAAACATCAATACATAGTGTAGATTAAGTTTGTTTAAATGGTAGCCCCTGGGATCAAGATGGAGGCCACAATAGGGAAATAAAGTTGAGTGTCATAACTGTTTTTACCCTTAGCGATGGTTCAAGATCTTGAAAACTATTTAGATCCCCTCCCTCAAATCATATATTTTCTTATTCTTGTGTTGAGACAAATTCACTGACACATATGTGGAGGGCCCTATGGGTCATGCCCCCCCCCCTTTTTTTTCAATGGTCTAATATTTTTTAATTTTATCGAGATCCCCACAATTAAACAATACCTTTCCCTGTTCCTTGTGTGGAGACAAGTTCATTGACACACATGTGGAGGGCCCCATGGGTTCATGACTGACTCCGCCCTTTTAGAACTGGTTTAATACCTTGTAAACTATTGAGATCCCCACCTTCCAACCAATATTTTCTTGTTCATTGTATCATGACAATTTTAAGAGAACATAATAAAAACACCTCAGGGGCTACGCATGATCCCAACTTATCATATATATATGGCTCTCTGTTTTATTTCTTATTGATGAATGCTCTTTATGTGTATTGGAAGATGACAGAAGTTAACTTTAGTTCATACATCTGAATATATAGTGGCACATTGTAAATCCCAAACTTGTGCTCTTCACTATGAAGCAAAGTGCTCAGGTGACCATTTCTCCATACAGTATTAAAGGCCTGTTTGAAATCCACAAAAGCACAAAACATTTTCTGTCTATTCATAAAAAAAAAACTGTGACAAGAACATGGTCCAGTGTGGAATACTCTTGTCTAAATCCGGTCTGGTTTTCATTATTTAAATTTACATCTGCTGCATAAGTTTCAAGTTCAAGGCGTTTATCTAAAATACAAGTAAATAGTTTACCCAAACAACTTAATTAACAAAGTAATTGGACGGTAATTTTGCAATCCACTTGGAGATGTTGGATCGCCTTTGTTCTTGTATATAGGTTTAACAATTCCAAGTAGCCATTCACCTGAAACATTGAAGTTGAAATTTTTTCTTCAATAATTGTACCATTATTAAAGGTGGCCAGAGGAACATCAAGGTGTGTGTGATAATTGCATGGCGAGGCCAT
>CAJDSM010033824.1:0-10748 GCA_903981925.1 Ostrea lurida
ATCCACCGGTGAAATCCTGATGGGTCTTGCCCCAATACGGTTTAGATGAAAAAAAAAGACGTTTTTAGAATCCACATGGATTTACACACTTCGGCATACTGTATGTTGCACATAATCTCTGGAACGTTGCTCTTTAACAGCTGTCATATACTTTCATGTGAGGAGTAAAGACAGGGGGCTCGTGGAGGACATTTACAGATCCAGCAATAGTATTCTTCTGTTTGTAAGTGCGGGTTTCATGTAAGTTTTGGAATCCAGTATTAGGTACGGTGTCCTTATTCGTGCCCGTCCCATTTGTTTGCATTAACATATCTCGGTTAGCAAAATTTCAAAAGCCGATATCTTACCAAAACGGCTAAAGCTTTCAAATTAGGCGCTTATTTCGATAAAATATCCTTGTGTGTGCAGGACTTTGGAAGGTTATTTTCAAGACCGACTTATTATCAAATCCGGCTAATTTTCAAGATTTTAGAGTATCCGTATTTCAAGCTAGTAATATAGTACATAGCAACTGAGCTGTAGAGACACTCGGGGACTAACAGTCCACCAGCAGAGGCCTCGACCCAGGAGTCATAATATAAATCATATACGATACCAATTCTGATGCATCAGAATGCGCATTTCAACAAATTATTCTCTTCAGTGATGCTCAAACCGAAATGTTGGAAATCCGAAACATGAAAGTAAAACTATATAAAATAATATAATTATGAACTGCTTTAAAATTAAATGACAGGAAAATGCACAAGAACCAATAATCTTTTTTTTTACTTGTCAGGAGATACGTTTGTGGTTTGTTGAAACTCTAGAAATCTTTACGTTTTGTAAGATCTATTCCGATGGAATGACACCTAAAATGCACAAATCAAATAGTGTGAAAGACCAAAATTTTCGATATACAGTTTGCACAGACAAAAAAAAAAAAAAATAAATAAACTACGAGTGGTGTAGCATGGACACATTTTATCATGTTTTCATACATGTAATCTTTCTCCGCTTATCTTGAATTTCAGATACTATTTACAGTTAATTATGACTTGAACAGTTTCTACGCAACTGACCAGAATATTGTTGTTGTGGATGATATTTATATCACTGATGGTCAATGTCACGGTAATTTTCGTAATCATCCTCGATATTTTGAAAATTAGCTGTTCAATAAACCATTAAGATTGTTATCTTCTTTATATATGTGTTTGCAGTGACATCGTTTTGCATCAACGGAAAAAGCAAGTGCCGCCGAAGTAGAGAATGTGTAGATGTCAGTCTTCTTTTGTAATGGTTTCCCAGATTGTGAAGACGAAAGCGATGAAGAAAATTGTAAGACTTTAATTTCGTCAAGGACTGTATACGAAAATAATCCATGTAAATAGGCGAAGTTAACATTGTGTTAAACTAAAATCATATATAAAAGTCGAATGTAGGGCAACACGGACCTCCGACAAAATTTAAGGCAGGATCAGGTGCCATGAAGGAGTAAGCATCCTCTGCTGAACGGTCACACCCACCGTGACCCTTAGTCGAAAAATAAGTAAACGGGATTACCTGTCGTCCAAATCTAGTAGGAAAATGACATTCTAACAAAGGGTATGAAACAAATCAGTCACCATATGACTTAGCGATATTTGTAATCTCAAACAAAGTCATTATAGCGACCGTAGAATCTGCGAAATGATGACTTTAAGGGGGGTGCTATGCAGCCATCTTGAATCTGAATATGTGAAAACTTTATGACGTACATGGATGGAAATTTACCTTTTTCTTTTATAAATGCATGTTCATGTTCACTGACATAAAATGCATCTATTCTTTTTAGTCCCCTACCGACGAAGTCGAAGGGGACTTTAGGTTTGCACTCCCTCCGTCCGTCTGTCTGTCCGTCAGTCCGGTAAATCAGTTTTCCACATTTTTTCTCTCACTGCTTGCAGATATTCATTTGATATTTGTTACATTGCTTTGCCATACCAAGTTACAGATCAAGTTCGAGTTTGGTTTTGATCGACCCATATTCCACTGAGTTATGGCCCTTGGACTTAGAAAATTTCATAAATTATCAGTTTTCCGCACTTTTTTTCTCACTGCTTGCAGGTATTCATTTGATATTGGTACATTGCTTGCCATACCAAGTTACAGATCAAGTTCAAGATTGGTTTCAATCGATTCATTTTTCACTGAGTTATGGTCCTTGTCCATCCTGGCTTTACCATAAATATGCTCGATATAGCCTATATAATGCAATTAGAATATTGTTGCAGTCCAATAATTTTTGTAATCGATAGGGACTATGTATTGCTATGCAATACTCTCAGAATGCTTGTTCAAAATAAATCATTTTCAAAATACTTAGAATGAATGGTACAGTGAGTATAATTTACATTCGTTTGCAACAATTACATTTCACAATGAATATAAAAGTTAGAAGAAATAACCTTTGAAGTATTGCGCATGACAGTTGAGTTTTCTTTTTGTCCATAAGTACCTTCAAACTGATAAAAGCTTAGGATTATGATGGTACTCTTTCGTGGACAATGGCGTGTACGTGAGTCATGTCCGAAAAATGTAAACAAACACTGTCATAATTCGTAAAGAGATCATATGCATAATATGGCCGTTCATCATATGCAAAAAAAAGTACGATCTGTTCAATACAAACCGAAATAAAATCTATACATGACAACCTCCGATCTCTGTGTTTCCTTCAAGTATTTCATGAATAGGAGATTCCACGTTCACATTTCCAGCCATCATGGTGCCCAACTCTTGTTTTTGTATTATATTTAGGACTTACGAATTGATCACTGTTCGTTATCTTTGCCTTTACATTATAACGACAAATTTTATTTTTATCATAGTTTAGTATATTGGGACAACAAGACGCGAATTATTTTCTATCTTTGCACATTTATACAATATTTTATTTCATTTTTTTTATATGTGTTTTGATTGAAATAATGTCATTAACTTATAATGCACTATATGTTTCAAAGTGAAAGGAGAAATTGGCTCGAAAGTTTGAGTAAAGAGGACGAGTTTCCCGTAAACTTTCAACTGGTAATAAATGATTGATTTACGTGAATATTGTGGTCTGATCCATGAATTTATTGCATTATATGATTACTTAAGATAATGGACATAACACACGTTTTTACATGGATCTTAAAAACTGCGATTCTTATGAAAGTCTCTTTAAAGTTCGACGAAATGCCAGAGTTATGTTATCTTGTTGGGGAAATTCCTGTTCATAGGACCATAGACAGGATATTCATGCAATTAGATAGGTAATGTTTAGGTCACAAACCGTTGTTTTTTTTTAACAAATCAAGTATAAACGGCATCATCAAAGGGGTGAAATACCAGCATATGTGAAATCAAAGTTAGTGTTTATAGTTGATTCATCTGCCCTAATACCTGCAATATGATATATCTAAAAAAAAAATAGAAAACACCAGAGATGGGAACTACTTTTTCATGCGATGTGTATTTATTTTGGAGCTGTTATGGTAGTGCATTTCAAAACATTATTGCAACTTTATGGATGAACTTATGGTGTTTTGAAGACTCAACAGCAATTCTCAAGTTATCAAACTATTGTATTGATTTTTGTGTGTGGAATATTTCATGTTTGCAGGAAAGCAAGGTGATGTAAATAAGGGGACTGATATTGCACATGTTACAACTTCAGGAATGTTATTCTTTTCTTTTATACACAACAATTACTATATTTTACAAGTTTTGTACTTCTTGGTAGAATGTTAAAACTTTTCTCATAGCATTTTAAAGAGTAAAAATTGAAGTTTTGCACGAGTCAATTCATTGTACATGCAAATCCAATATGGCCGTTTAGCAACCCCTTAATCGAGATTCGTCATAACCCTGCAACATCAACTTGCTAGTACTTGGCTTCGATTTTAAAACTCATATACGCATAGCATGCCTTGCGTGTCGAATCAACTGGGAGACATACAAACCAAAACAGGTAATAGTGGTATATTACTACATAGAAAGGGAGAGTTGATGATTGCAAAGTTAGTCATCACACTGATCATAATTATGTCACAAAACATTTGATAATTTCTGAAATGTAGGAATATCTCCCTCATTCAAAGCTCATTAAAATTTTCCTTTAGTGGCTATTGGGTTGAGATTTAAGTCTTTTCTATAAAATACCATTTTATTGTCTTTGGTTTTCCAAACTGATAGGCTTCAAATATCGCTGATGAGTAATGTGCCACATATATACGGTGTACCAACAATGGTATCACATATTTTATTCACTCCTGGTGGATGGCCCGTCAGTCCCCGAGGACATCATAAGCCCAGTTAGTCGATATCTTACTATAGATTTGTCTCGATATTATACTAAATATAATTTCATATGTCACAAAATATTGGCAATTTCTGCAACAGGAGTATCGCTCTTCTTTTTACTGGGTTTTGGCTTGGGATTTAGTTTGGTTGGGGGGTATTAGTTTTTCTTATTCTTTTCATATTATTATTTTATTTTAAATATTGACAATTAATCCCGATGGTTATAAAGGGCATGTATACACCGTGGTTTGCATATTCACCAAATGTCATCGGGTTCTTTGAAAGTGCGAGAACATTCGTAACTCGAGAATCGAGATTCAAACGATATTTGACGTATTGATATACCTTAAAAATATTAGTTTTGATAGATGTCATCATGTGAGATATAGTTTTCATCACGTACCAAATAGTTCACATAATCCATTTGATTGGATAAGATAACAATCTTATTTACATGTACCTGGAAATTGGGAATTTGCTAAACAATAGATTATGTTTCAGGTATTGTGGAGAATTATATACCAGAATTATGTAAAAAAAAAAAAATTGACATATTTCAGGGGTTGGTTTTTTTTTTTTAGGTTACAACTATGTTTCAAAAGAATATCCATCTTCATCAAATATCCACAGAATAAGATCTGATGACAACTACGATTATTCTGATACCTATGATGGAGATGAAACAGACACGGGATCTTTACCAGCCATTCCAATAACGACACAACGACAGATGACGAATTTGACGTGATTACAAAAGCATCTGGTCCTGAAAATGTCAATATACCATATCTGAAACAGACTGTAGTTCTTTCATAATGCCTTGTAGGAGGAACTACGATGGTCATATCCTACGAAATTACTCTTCTGTCAGTAGTGTCTTGCTGTAGTCGCATTGTTGGAATTTACCATTTTCTAGAGTGGCATAATCTTTCGTGTGACGTCATCATTCTTCATGAAATCGACATCCTTGGTATTTATTACTTGAATTTAACACGGTCACATATACAGGTCTTAGATATTCAAACGACACATTTTAAAAATCTAAGCCATATTTACATTCAGGATACTTTCATTGACAGCTTAAAAATTTCAATTAAAGAGTTTGATAGTTTTGAAACTCTTTCAATCGTAAATTGTAGTTTTAAACATTTAATAGTAAATGTCTTTTGGGACGATAACACTAGTAATGAATTCATGTTCAAGGGAACATTCTCAGCTTTTCTGTCGTTTGAAGATATCGGTTTGGATATACGTGCAGATACATTGAAAAACGAATTTATCTTTTCTGCCAAAAATATTTTGAATCAAACTGAAACGTATGTTTTACAACATTGTCATGCGTCTTTTACAGAAATTTATAATATAGTCCCCAAAACGATTTGTTTGGTAGGCAGTAATTTGGTATCACTTGATCAAGCTCGTGTTTTTGGCAAAGTGAATCACCTTTCTATTAGAAATTACCAAATATACAACATTCCCACATTACAAGATAATATATGCGAGTCTACTACATCTCTTGATCTCGCATACAACGGAATTTCAAGATTATTAGAAATGGAGACTTAAATGATACTTTTCTTCTCCAATATTTAGATCTCCAAAGTAACTTGATTAATCATATCGAAGACGATGCTTTTGTATACCTTACAGTCTTTATATTCTCAATATTTCAAATAACTCCATAACAGAAATTCGTCAGAGATACTTTTCCACTTTAGAAAATCTATATTTCCTTCTTTTAAATTCTAATCGGATAGAGCATATCCATACTAAAGCGTTTTCTAATTTGAAAAAGTTGAATACTCTTGATATATCACACAACAATCTTAAATCCCTTAAAAAAGACCTATTTCTTAACCTCGGTAATTTAAAGCGGTTATACATTCAAAATAATAACATACTAGTTCAAGAAGGAATGTTTCTCGGGCTATATAATCTCAAAGAGCTTTGGGTGGATTTCTTTTCGATATGCTGTGCTAAACCCCACACTATTTATGAAGTCCAGTGTCATTCTCCGCCAAGTGATATTTCCTCTTGTGAGCAGTTAATAAGCAACCCTAGCTTAAATGTCGTTATCTGGTACATATCTTTTCTCGCAACATTTGGAAACATAATTGCACTTTTATGTAATTTTGCTTTTTTCAAAAAGAAATCTTTTTCGGCATATCATTTATTCACGTGGAACCTTCATGTTTCTGACATGATGATGGGACTGTACTTGTATATTATAGCATTTGTCAATTTGGTTTACACTGGAATGTATGCATTTGAGGACCATTCCTGGCGACATAGTGTACTTTGTTCCTTGGCAGGTTTCGGCCACCGTATCTAGCTGAATCGTCTGTCTTTTTCGTTGCGTAATAACTTATTGACAGGATTTTAGCTATAAAGTACCCATTTTCGTCAAACCGTTTAACAAAAGTTGGCGGTATACGGTTAGCTGCCTTGCATGGACAATTCCCTGTCTTTAGCTTTATTCCTATTCTACAGTGGGGTTTTCGAGCTTTGAAGAATTTTATGCTCAAACTTGCGATTTGTATCTATCTACCTTTGTCTGTTCGAAGAAGACCTGGCTGGCAATATTCGATGGTTGTATTTGTCGGTATCATTTCATCATCTTTCTTGGTATCATGGTTGGACAATTTGTCATACTTTTCGAAGTTATCAAGTCTGGCAGAAAAATCCGATCCTCAAACAGGCATCAACGGAGGTGGCACTTGCTAAGTCAGTTGTGCAGTTGTTTTAACAGATTTCCTCTGCTGGATCCCTATAGGAATAATAGGTATTTCTACTGAATATTTGTACTTCAAAAATAAAATTTTGCTTGTTATGATATTTTTAAGACCCCGTTCCATACGTCTGTATATTGTTGTTATGACTTTGTAAAAACATTTGCTTGTTGTTTTTCTTAGGAATGCAACTTCTCTGGAATCGACTTTCTCTGAAGTGTATAACTGGATATTAGTGCTTGTCTTTCCGGTCAACTCCGCTCTCAACCCGATATTGTATACTTTTCTGCCTGTATTGAGACAAGGAGATCAAAGCACAGAGGTATGATTGGTATTGCAATTGGTCTTCGTCTGTCGTCGTGCAACGTGCGTTATCCGTTAACAATTGAAATATTAACTTCTTGATAACTTCCAGTTCAATTCGTTTCAAATTAGGTAAGAAGCATATTTGGGAATAAGGGAAACAAGGATCAAATCGTACCTCTTCAGTGTCACTGAAAGGTACGTTTCAGTTACCATTCCATTCACTATAAATGGCCTGTACATTTCAGTGACCATTTCAGTCAAGTTTCAGCGACCATGCAGTCAAGTTTCAGTGACCATGCAGTCAACTTTCAGTAAGCATTCAGTCACCTTCAGTGAGCATTCAGTCCTTCCGTCACCTTTCAGTGAGCATTCAGTCACCAAAAACTAAGTACTACTGATAGACTTTATTTACGTTTTTAAGCAGAAACTTTCAAAAACACTCTGGTTAAAATATATTTTCAACTACATATATACCGACGTTGTGTCCTTGGGAAAGGCACTTTACATGAATTTCCTCACTCCACCCAAGTGTTAAAGGGTACCTGGCTGTAGACAGTGAAGATCTTGTCAGAATGTTAGTGTTCTAGCGCTGTAATGGCAGCTTGCACTGAGAAAGGTTCTGGATTGTTGAGTCTGCGCGGGTAATGATGCATTGTAAAGCGCTTTGAGTACTTAGGTAGATAAAGCGCTATATAAATCTAATCATTATTATTATTATTGTGTCGCCTGCCTGCGTTAGCGGAGGCGACATATAAGGGATCACTTTAGTCGTCTTGCGGTCGTCGGCGTCACAAAATTTTCTGTCACATTTTTCTCAGGAACCACCACAGGCCAGTTCCTGATATTTGACACAGAGCATCAGTATGGAGATCTGTATCGTTAACGTAGTTTCCAATCTTCCGCATGTCAACTTCCGTTTGACCGGACTTATAATATTTTCAACATGGAAAATTTCTGTCACATTTTTCTCAGGAACTACATAGGCCAGCTTCCTGATATCTGGCATCAGTATGGAAAACTGTATCGTGTAACGCAGTTTCCAATCTGCCACATGTCATTTCACTCACTGATTTGACTACGGACTGTTCCGTTTACCTGATCAAGACTATGGGCTCACGGCGGGTGTGAACGGTCAACAGGGATGGCTTTTACCCTCCTAGGCACCTGATCCACCTCTGGTGTGTCCAGGGTCCGTGATTGCCCAACTCTTGTTTTTGTATTCTATTTAGGACTTACGAGATTGATCACTGTCGTTATCTTTGCCGTTTAATGTCAACTTCCTATTACACGCAAATCAGAATATTTTTAACATTGTAAATATCAACAAAACAAAAAAGTCAGTCCATGGCTCGAGAAATTCGCCGCAATTTGTAAAAATTGGTATCTCGTATCACTGTTTTCTGGTATTCGGTTTCTTCGAATTGCCATTTACCCCCCCCCCCCCCCCCCCCCCCCCCCCCCCCCCCCCCCCCCCCCCCCCCCCCCAAGTATTTGTAATGGTTAGAAAATTTGAATATCAGGTGTTGAGTTACAAGTGAGATACAGTACTCACAATTCTTCTTTAGGAAATAAACTTGTGCCATTTCTTGTTACATAAAAATTGCTTTATAGAAAACAAGATGTGTTTAAAACAGAATGAGATGTGAGAAACGTTAGAAACTGTGTTCAGAGTGAACTTTTAATTCGAAAACATCTACTTGAAACTAAACATTTACTAGCATATCTAAGACAAGTAAACAGAAAACATTCTTTATTTTCAGAAAATGTCGGTAATCCAGACTACAGAAAATATGGCTAATCGAAAAGCAGAGACTGTTCCAAGCGCTGTAAATTCCCATAATGATTGACTTTCTTATTAATTATATATATGTATATACATCATATATTATGTTTGGCGATCAGGTCTTCCAACAGTCTGTTGGAATTCCAATGGGCACTAATTGTGCTCCTTTCTTAGTTGACCTGTTTTTATATTCTTATGAGGCATAATTCATCCAAAAGCTTCTAATACATTTGTCGATTCAATATATCCCAACGAACCAGACATAAAGGACACTACAGAATCTTCAAACCTGCTTCATACTTGGATATTTTATTGAACATAGACATTACCGAGGTACATTTTTTACTCAAATATGCCGCGTTTTTAAACTCCACAAAACTTAACTACGTTAAAAGCCTAGAATCTGCACAATCCAATGGTGTATAATTTATTTATGTTGTTCAGATTTACAAATAAAACATCTACACTGAAAATGACGGCTTTCATTTAGCGTCGCTTTTTCTAACCCGACGTAACGGAATACTGGGTTGCAGCGTAATTGCAATTTGTCATTTGTAAACTTCGATTGATTACGTTTATCATGTATTTGGCATTGTATATAATCCCTTTAAAAGTACATTGTAGCATGAGGTAGATAGGAAATTTTAAAAAAAAAAGTGGATTTTGTTGAAAGGCATCTCGTCGAAAAATATTTTTGGACGCATCAATATGCGAGATCTGTTGATTTCGGGATAATGGCGACTTTTTTCCCCTTCCGTTTATCCCGAAATACTGACGATTGAAATGGGCATTTTTACCGTGGGCATTATTATCGCCGCCCTGAAAGACAGGAAAAACGCCCCCGGTAATAATGCCCCAGGTAAAAATGTTTTAACCGGGGGCATTTTTACCTGGGCATTATTAATCGCCGCCCTGAAAGACAGGTATATGTATGTTCCGTTCTTCTGGTTCCAATTTGATATTTGTTGATAGTATAATAAACATTAGTGTGCCTATTCAGGTTACATGCATGGTTATTATAATGCCAATGACATTCGACCGATCTGATCTCGCCAGCTTACACTTTGGTACAAGACATTAAAATGCACACATTCCCATCCAGACAAGATAGTGCATCGTTATGTGAGATCTAACAAATTATCAAGTTGTGTGTAATAAGTGTCACTTTTGGCTCCATTGAATACCCTGATGAATATTTGAATTCAATGGTAAATGATATGACAGGTATTTATTGTTTGATAATAGGTACAGTAATAATCAATTTTAGGGGATTTACAATTGTGTGTCATAATGAGGGATTAAACTATAGTAGTTTCACTGGTGTGTCTTGAAGGTGGGGTATGTCTTGATTGCTATAAAAACATTCCTGAATGAAGCCATTTTACAAAAAGCAATGTCACCTTTGTTATATTTAAGTATTCAAACCCTGGTAAACTCTATTTNAAATACCTAAGTATTCAAACCCTGGTAAACTCTATTTGCTATCACTTTGGTATTGTACACCATGACTTTCAAGACAGGCAAGAGTTGCAGGTAATTTTTATCTTTAAGTTAATAAGTTCGATGTTAGAAAAGGCATATCATTCATGAGAATAGTAAATGAATACATATTTAACTATTAT
>CAJDSM010033830.1:27786-38013 GCA_903981925.1 Ostrea lurida
ATTTTCTGAGATAAATTAGCTGGATTCAGCCTAGGTCAGCATTCTGATACTTGTCTTAATTTTGAAATTATGATGNAGTCCAATTTTGCTGGATTCAGCCTAGGTCAGCATTTTGATACTTGTCTTAATTTTGAAATTATGATGGTTCTTGTGTATCTACGTTTTTCACGCTCACGATCCATTGGAAAATCTCCTGAACTCGGAGAAACTGTACCCATTCACTATCTTTTTACCCCAGTATCACTCTTTCAATTCCTTTTGTTGTCACCTCCTCTCGAACACAGGGATACGCATGCGCTATTCATGACTCGCTTGTAATAATCAGTTAACGGACTGGCATGGAAAGCAGCACGTTGCTTTATACATGTGCTTATTCAAACTCAATCTCAAGATTCTGTACATAGATGACGGATAATCATGAGCAATAAAGTATTGTTATTCGCATACACCTAGTTTGTAAGAAATACTCAGTTCTTGGCGCTTCTGTGAAAAATCATAAATGTATTGCACTCTACTGTTATAGGAAAGGTTAAGATAACAATCAATGATCAACCTCACAACTTCTATAAAGACTACAGATGTAAGAGGTAGGCAAACAAGGACCCTTTATATTCCAGAGGTGTTGTCTAGATAGAATAAGCATTCCCTGTTGATCGGTCACACCTGTTGTGAACCCATTATCTCGATCGGGTAAACGGGGTAATCTGTAGTCAAGAGCAGTGTGTGATGAACAGCCCTCATTTGATATGAAACATGTCGGCCATATATCAGGGGAATCCTATTCTCATCGTAGCAACATTCATCATGTAAAAATGATAATGATTAGAAAAAGGACAGTAACTAAAATTCTAGTTGTGTCGTTACAGCAATATTTAACGATATCATTCAGGGCTAATTATAATGCAAGAACAGGGTGGATAAAGCGTGTAGTGCAATAGAACCCTCGTATTAAGATATCTTAGTTATCTCACAATTTCTTTTCAATAAGCGGGCCATTATAGTAACAAATTGTTCTATGATCTACGAGATTTTGAACCAAAACTTGTTTCACTGAATGTGTACTTAGTTTGCTTACCCTTGTATGTATATATACGGTATTTGTGCAGATAATAGTAAATTTTAATCCTTATCTTTGAAAATGTATATAAATTAAAGTATTTTTTAAAATACTTTTCAGTTTTCATTCTTATTCAACATTCAACAAATATCATTATGAATTTACTATTTTATGCTAATTTTTAAAGTAGCATAATCTGTATTTTTACGACAAATTAAATCTTTCATTTTTTTTTTCTATGTATACATCTAATATTCGTAAGTAAAAAGATACACAAGAACAAAGCACTTGTTTCTAATTATTTATAATATACCAACCTATGAAAAATAACAAAGTCGCTTGGGATGTAGACATGCGCAGTACTGTATTATTGTTTCGCGATCTACATGTATACATGTACACATGGCCTTTTTCTCTTAGTTAAGTATACGTATTTAGTAACATATCATAAGTATCAATGTATATATCTCACCATATAGTTTTGCATTAATTTACAGTCAGAAATACGTCGAATATAGTATTTACTATACTAGCCTGATTTTGAATTCGACTTCCATATAAGGATATCGCGTGACTATGAACGTTATCCTCCTTTCCATTATAGAACTGTCACGTTGATAGACACGCGTATTTCTCGCTGGTTGTTTACCCTTCATTTGAAAACTTTAAATCCCGTTGACCCAGGATGATTTCTACCAAGTTTTTGGTTGGATTTGCCCAGTGGTTCTGGAGAAGACAGTCGAAAATTGGTGAGCACGTTTTTACAACGCCCAACGAAGACGGCAGACAAACAGATCAGAAAAGCTCACTTGAGCCTTTGGCTCAGTGAGCTTTAAAAGGAAACATATTTCACTAATTGTTAAAATACTTTGTTAAATTCCACTCTGATTACCCATGCGCAAAACCTTCATCAATGTGCTAGAGCTTCTTCTGCAATATGATCAAACAAACGTGCAACATTGCATGCGCATTGAACAGTCCCATTTCAAATCAGCATTTCGAATTCCGATGGCATTAATAACGATCTATTGTCAGTACAACCTCCATTGGTCAAATTCTGACTGGGTTGTTTCCATACCAGTTGTTAGCGGCCATTCTTCTAACACCGATTTTTGACTACGGATTATTCCGTTCACCCGATAACAGGAGAAGGCCATCAGATGTAATCCTCCTACGGAACTTTGATCCCACCTTTTATATACCTCACAGGAGGTCCGCACCTGTTTGTCCAACTCTAATTGATTTCTCTATAGTGTTTCTGAGATTGATCAGCTATGTATAACGTCACCTTTTAAACATACATTATACTTGTTTTGGGGATGGGTTTTTTTTTTATTGATTATATTGTTATTTTTTTTTTTTTTTTTTTGGTCCATCTACCCGTTGCAATTTTTCTTATACTCAATTTTACTTTATTTTTTATGTAATCAGTCGCAGTGGAGAAGAAATAAAGTTGGAATGATGATCAAAGAGTAAGACCGAAACCTTGAAAATCCTTTTTAAATTGATACTCTAAATTGATTTTATAGCATCATTTATTAAAATCTACCAGTTTCACGTTAATATGGCATCTCCAATTAAGTTTTCCAATTCCAATCCATTTCAGTTGATTGAATTCATATTTAGACTTTTATTAAAGTCAAATTAGATTTTAAAATTGTATTTGAAAGCATCAACAAACATCAACACACAAAAGCACCGACAACAAAACGATACAAACAACACCATAAATACCCCCACATTTCAGATGATTGCTAAATGGAAATCATAGATATTTATCGTTGATCTGTTGATCATGTATGTATTTCAATCAACCAGTGGGCGTCCTAGACGGGGATAAGATGCAAAAATCGTTCTTGCAAAATTATCATATTTGGGGTTTTAAACCCCCAACACCATTGTCCCTTAAGAAGTGGAAAACGTAGAAACTTGGTTCTCACTTCCACATTCCTTGACAAATCTCCGAGTCCACTCTTCAACACTTGGTACTGGGATTTTTCTTTCCAATTTTGATTTTCCAGAAACATTGATTCTTCAGTCATTTCTGTTTACAAGAGAGACCATGAAACCTCAACCAAAAAAGTACTCTGACACGGTATATCTAGCAATTCTGTAATTTATTGTATTCTATTTAGTATAGGATGCCTCCAGAATAATTGAATGAATATCATTTGAACTAAAGGAATCCCATTACGGTGTGAAACGCTAGCTAAAATAGTTTTTCTTTTGTCTAATTCGACCTCTTAACTGATAAATTACCATTGAAATACACTCACTTGTATTATTGCGAAAAATCAAGCTGCGGGGTGTTGCATTTGCTGAATTGTATGATTTTATGTAACAATAAACTCATTTCGCAAACATCGCTCGCCAAAAAATGGCCAAGTAAGTAGTTTATGATTGAACAAATACATCAGGTCAGCTACGTACACCCATGGAAATAACTAGGGAGAAAGCATATCATTTATTTTATTTCACGTTTGATCACCTAACGCCGATTCTCATTTGGTAAAACACTTTTAAGAATTTGAGGGTGATTTTCGATCACGTCATGTCTAATGGACATTGTTGTGTTGTTGTACATATAAAATTAAATGATAAGAAATAAAATCTTATATTTTTTTCGGGTGATATTGCAGGTTATCACCGACAGATTTTAGACGGGTAAAAACTTTTCATCAATGCGCTTCGCGCATTTGATGAGTTTTACCGTCTAAAATTCGGTGAATTACCTGCACTCACCCGAAAAAAATATAAGAATTCATTTCTTATATCAATTTAATATGTTCATTGCCGAAAGATTGGCTATTTTCACACATTATATATATAATTATTGCCCCAGGAATCAAGATCGGCGGTCTTTTCTGTCTGTTCTGCGGCAAACAACTTTACACCTTGCGTCACGTTGTTTACACCATTAAGAGTAGACTTTCCATATTCTTGTGGGCAGGACCAAATCTTTAACCTGATATCTTTACCGTTAAACCTTCTTTTAAAAAATTCGAATATAGTCTCATTTCTTGGAAAGTATTTAGAGGTACTGCTTTATTTTTTGGTATGTGCCTTTCTTGTAGATAGACCAAATTTGGTGACTTGTGACTTTGCATATTGACCTCCTGACCTATTTTAAAAATACGAAATCTCGGGGGCATTGATTCAGTGTTCACAAAAACATTTTTGTTTCAGATGTAGCAATATGTATAACTACTGTAAAAGTGGTTGATTTACGCTGGGGGTCAACGTTCGGTTTTTTCCCTACTATTAACACTTACCGTGGCGGAAACAATTACGCGGTAACTGAATATAATATGTATTATAATTGCTAAATTCATTAAATTATAACACGTGGGGGAATTTACGCGTTATTACTTACCGTGTTTAATTGCGTTAACTTTCACCCACCTCGTGTATCACTCATAAAGAAACACAGACTACAGGAGTTCCTTCATGGAAGACAATTACGTACTGTTTATTTTGATTTTTATACCTAGGACGGTAGCAATGTCAAATTAAATAGGATAGAGGATTAAATTTAACATTCAAGGTCACCTATATCATAGCGATAGGACTGTTTTTGAAGGGGGGGGGGGGCAACACATTAAAAAAAAAAAGGCTAACAGACACATAATAATGGCAGGGGGGGGAGGGCCAACACTTCTAAAACTTCACCGAAGTGGCGGTGGGAGTTCAACTTCTAAAATTCAGTGAAGGCGGGGGGGACGGGGCAAACTTCTAAGGAAATCACTGAAGAAGGGGGGGGGGACTTCTAAAATAATGTGACAAGCAAAAAAAAAATATTAGGAAAAAGGTTAAGGGGGCAAAACTTCCTAAATTATGTGAAATGAGCCAGATTAAAAAGTTACTTCACAAAAAAAAAAAGAGGGGGGGCAAAAACATACTTTTAAAAGGGGATTGGCCCCTTATCCCCCCCCCCGAGCTTTCTACCCATGTATATGAAACTAACAGCAGTGTCACATTAATTTGTACTAACTTGTCGAGCTGAAAGTTTCCAGACAACTGCTACACGAGAATCTCTGAAATTCAGTCGAAATTATAGGGTTTGGGACATGAATGACTTTGTACATTGTAGTCGGGAAAAATGTACAACATTGAAACCATCTTTTGTGTTCATTTACCGACTTTTAAATAAAATCCATAAAATCAAAATAATGACATTCAAATACACAACGGAGAGAGAGAGAAGAGAGAGAGAGAAGACGAGAGAGAAAGAGAGACGAGAGCAGGAGCGAGAGAGAGAGAAGAGATCGATGAGACGGAGAGAGAGAGGAGAGGGGGGCGTGAACATAAAAATAGTCTGGTATGAAAGTAATATAATAAAAATAACATTGTCGGGAATTAAATAATCAAAGTTCTGCATTAATTTTACGTGATGTGATATGAGATATATTTTTAAGCGTTCAGGCCGTATCTTTGTTAAAAAAAAATTGACCCAAGTTTCCCATTTCTTTTTGAAGATCTTCAAGTTCACAGTTTTTGGTTGCTATATATTTTAAAATTGAAAGATGCTTTGATATCTGCAGAATCCGTTGACTAAGATAATTTTTCGTTCCAGACAACGCTCCTAATAGAGTATAGTTTGAAAATTAGAAAGATAATTGTATATTTCACTGGTTTGGTGTCTTCCTGAGGATCAAGTCCAAAAATGAATGGTAAAGCGATTTCGTGACATCAATAATTCATTTCTGACAATATTTCATAAAATAATATCCAAATAGGTCGTTTGAACATTGGAACATTTCCCAAGAGTATATGACGGATAGTCTCCTCATGCCTGATTTTACAAAAACTACCCATAATTTACTGCTTTTCAATCTTAATTTTAAACAAAAAAGTATTAGTCTGTTAGTATACATAGGGTGATTGATTCTTACAATTGTAAGCCAAAGTAGTTTGTACTTTTAGTATTGATTGAATGGTAAAATGAAATATAGATTTCCATTGCAATTCTGATTACATTGATTTACAATAAACAGTAGTTCCGTAAAAAGTAGTCACTCACACATTTTTT
Organism: Ostrea lurida; assembly: GCA_903981925.1. NCBI lineage: Eukaryota > Metazoa > Mollusca > Bivalvia > Ostreida > Ostreidae > Ostrea > Ostrea lurida. The sequence goes on from CAJDSM010033830.1 coordinate 33,873, forward strand.
GATTGATCCTCAATCTGTTGTACCGCAGATCTTGTCCAACTTTAAATTGTTTCCTGATGAGTCGAGATAACAAAGACGCTTCGAACATGCTTTCCACGATGCAATTCGAAATAAGTTATTCCTGTATGTGCTCTGCCCTTTATCCATCAAGCAGCTTTTATAACACCGAATTGTTTATGTCTAAGAGACAAGAGATCGCATCAATACTGAATTTATTGATCTACAATTTAACAATTCGTTTAACTTAGAACTATGATTGCCGACAGATTATTGGTGCGCAAAAATCGACCTCAAGTTTTGAATTTCTTGTAATCGAACTACATGTACACATAGCACAGGGATACACCGACAATCAAGTTTACAGTTTCTTGTTTCGACATGAAAAAATAACACTTTCCCCTTTCTGAGGAGAACTGTACGCTTGGACCATGCCCACTAAATTTAAGATATTTCGTAGAGTTTCGTGAATATCATACACTTAGTTAGTTTATGTGGTAATTTTCTTAAAACTTTTACGTCGCATCTGTTCCGTAGATTCTTTTGGAAAACCACCCAGAGTGGACGTGAAGGACATGGGTGGACAATACCTCATAGGAACCAAACTTGTGTGACTGACACGCCAGTACAATCCGGAAGTCCCGTGAATCAGCAAAAGAAAAGCTCCAAATTGTGTTGTTTAAAGCATTTGATTCTACTGGCCTTGTGGAGGAAATTCGACATTTATTTGTCCACTCTCTGCTGATATTCTTTGGACTATCCATGGGTCAGTGACGAAAGAAATGCAAAAGAAATCCACGGTTTGCCTCGATACACTTCAACAAAATTTTGATCACATGTATTCCATGATAGCTTGTGGTTTCCGAACGCACCTATCACAACCCCGGAACATTGGGCCGTACACCATGCACGGACCGATGGCCGGGGTTTAAAGAAATGAGTTGGAAAAATTTCTAAAGCCGGGTTTAAAAAGTAATCAAACGTTAGACTATATGCTGGCATCTTCGTCGCGAAACCAATGTTCTGTATCCGTTTTCCTCAGTATTCTTCCAAAATTAAATTAAATCCCATCCAATTCGCAGTGATTCCAAATTACCGTCTTCCTTAAGATTACAATAAAAATCTCTTTCCTGTAACAAGGAACCACGTTTGAAAGGTATCCATACCAACAATGTTATATGACTCTAAATTCTATGGAATTCAATTTCTTCGTTAAATATGTCTTGGTTTTGTTAGAGAATCATTTGGGAAGCTTTAGTCCTAAGGTGGAGCTACGCCTAAAGCAGAACACTGAAGGTTTGCGGCAACGTTTCGAATTTTCCTTCCTTTCCTAGCTCGATTCATACAATATTAACTTCACAAAGACTATTTAACTTTGATAAAATCCAATGCAAAATTTGTATATATAGGATGGAAATTTTGTTGTTCAAACTGCAATTGAAAACTCTTAAGCATATGTCGCTTGGGAAAAACACGCGACTCTATCAGTCAAAACGGATCTCATTGATGTACCGAGAAGTAATCATGATGCGTCTCGCTTGCGCGGTCGAAAGAATTGCTATGGACACAGGCACAAGGAGAAAGAATATTTTACTTTATTTGTTTCACAACAAGCGCGAATTAATTTCAAACAGTTGGATTCATTCCACCAATGAAGGATCCTTCACACAGATTTGTAAACTTACCGGGCTGGATTTCTCACCTAATTGAAAATGATCAAAGCCTCAAAATATCGGAATCCTGCATCCAGGTGTATGAAATGTACTGGAATACAAAACTCAATGTTGAAAGTTTCGTAGTCAATAACATTGTGGATACCCATACTATTCAACTTTTTCTTACCAAACCACTTTTTTGCTAAGATAAGGAAAAGTGGATAATCACACATGCTTAAACATCTATCTAACACAGATCACGGAACTTTTCCATGTCTTTCATAATCATGAGAATACTCCTATAGACAGGTATCCTGGTCAAATTGATACATATCCCATCTAGACCAGGTTGATGGCAACAGAATTGTACGCTCATTGCTGATAAGTTTAAGTTGCACTAAAAGGTATGTTAAACGGATTGTTCCCTATTGACATTACCCTGGATTATCTAAAAGCTACATTACCCGTGGGAACTAACGCATCACCTGAGACAAAAGGCCATCACATTTCCCAAAAGGCTCGTGAAATAACGTAAATTTAAAATTTTTCATATCATAATATCACATCCAATTCCAATTAACATTTCTAAACATATCACTTACGTTAATGTGTCAATGGGCCGCATCAACTTCCCACTCTAGAAGATTAATTTCCATGCCTTGCTTTACTTATGTATTTATAGTAGAACCCGGATCCCGCATTCCATCAATTTCACAAATCTTAGTATTACAAAACTCTTTTAAGAATTTGATCATAATAAAACATTGGCAAACCATTCGACCTCCTCGATCGTCCACAAGTAAAATAAAAAGTATTTTATATTTTTTATTTATATAGATATGATTGTATAAATTTCCATATATGGACCAATTATCAGTTTGCCACCTGGAGGTCGGAACCCTAACCTACACATTTCAGGATAGAGGCTTGGGTACACATTGCTGCCACTGATAGAGTTTGTCCAGGATCTAATGCTTTTTCTATACATAACACAACCCCAGGATCTTTCGTTAATTATCAATTTCGGTGTCCCGATCTACTTCTAAAAATGTCCAAAAAAGTACTATTGCATCTTTCCGCTACATTCAGTCTCATACAAAGCAATTTCGTTTCGTCTTTACCGTCTTACTTGTACTCAAAACTTACATCACCTCCTTCCAGGACATTACGCAGGAAATCATATATATTTTTTGAAAATTATAAACCTCCGTACAAGGCGGCTATCACGAGCAAGACGCGGAAACCTATGAAATTTAACTATGTGTTCTAAATGCCATGGCAGGATACTTCAACACACATGCCGACTCTAAATTGCACATTTTCCGTTTGAAAGCGGCGTGTTGTGCATGTTTCTTAATTTAAATCATTAACTAGCACCAGATATCTTTAAATTCACATACTCCATAATTAGAATTAATGCTCTCTTTATTGAAACTTCTTGCTCTCTTTTAAAATGAATTAAATGCGACGCATTCAATTCACTTATATAAACATGCTGTAAATTAATTACGCAAGATATTCTTTAATTGAAATTAAAGAGACATAAATACATTTATCCAGCATTAAATTAAATTTTTGCCGAGCAATTAATCCACATACATTAAGCCGAGCATAATTTGAATTATTGAGAGACAATATTTGAAGTACTTGCGCGCATTTAAACATGAATATTGCTCTCTTTAATTAATTACATGCGCGTATTAAATGAAATATTGCTCTCAATATTGAATTAGTCGCGCAATAATTCAAATTATTGCTCTCTTTAAGTTAATTAATGCGCGCAATTTAATTACTCATTAATGAGAGCAATAAATTCATTTAATGCGCGCATTTATTCAATTAAAGAGCAGCAATAAATTGAATTAATGATATCTTTAAATAATGAAAGATATCTTCAATTATTGGTTTCTACTGTTTAAATTTGGCGCTCCATAGAAAACTAATACGGAGGCCTGAACTATATCAGATTCCTACTAAGATAATAATTTCATGACAATCCCTCACAGCATAAGAGCTTATCCGAAAATGGGTTGCAAATGGGACAGTTGCGGGGTGAAACCCCCGCCTTTTTGCTCAAGAAGAGATAGAAGAGAGACGAGTATGAATTCGGCAGACGAGGATACGAGAGACTGATGAGACAGAGACAACATTGGAGAGAGAGAGAGAGAAGAGAGAGAGCCGACCGCAGTAGGGTTTCGTCAATAGAAATAAATAGTTACAGAAAATGCACATCATTATGATTCCTTCAGACATTATTTGATGATGATGAAAAATAATCAATCATACAACTACTGACAGTGTTTTTGCAGTTGTATATGCACAGGTAACATTGCATTTGCTTTCTCCTGTAAGAAGGTAACTCAGAACTCAATATTATGAATAATTGTGCAAATTGCTTCTTCATCACACTTATAGGAAATATGTTGATTTTTTTCCTCGAAAGAATATCTAAGGTAGCTATGATTTTCTGTATTAAGAAGAGCCGGTGG
>CAJDSM010033838.1:8439-22409 GCA_903981925.1 Ostrea lurida
CATATGTATTTTGTAAAATGCCGCGAAGATTGAGACCAAAGCAAATAACAAAAAGATGAAAGGAAAACACAGCCCAAAAAGACGAGAAAAAAAATTGACCAAGAGAGCCCACCCAAAAAGATATACAACAACGACAAAGACCAGACAGAGACAAAAAAAAAAACGAATATAACCGGAGTGAGACGAACCAAGACAAATCACACGGAGCACAAGGCAAAGCCAACCCAAACAAAAAGAGAAACCAAACAAAAGCAAGCTGACACAAACGCAGCAGCCCAGGAAGACCAATATACCAAAGAAGCAAACCCGAAACTCGCAGCGACCTGAACAGAGGCACACCAAACACGCGCCGACCCCGAACACCCCCGCAAAAACAGAAATATGACCAAGGAAAAAACCAAAGAGACAAAGCCAAACCGGAGACGAAAATACAAAACAAGAGCCACAAAGGAAAGAAAAGGCCAGAGGCAAACGAAAGACAACAGTGCAAAGCCAAAAAAGCAGTGACCAACCCAAAGTACACAACAACAAAAATGAGATCAGCACCTAAACACGACAAAGCAAAACACCCAGACAATGCGTACCAAACCAGCGACCCCCCAAAGCAGAAACGACACCAGCCCCCGTCCTGAAAAAAAGAACACAACCACACACGAGGACAAAGACGAGATGATCCACGAAAGAACGAAAGAACGAAGACACAGAGAGAGAACATGAGCCATGGAGACCGAACAAGAGAAAGAGCCAAAGAGAACCGAGAAGAGAGAATGAGAGAAATAAGAATTTAAACTGCCTTAGTATATAATCGCTATTTTATTCCAAAACGTAGCAAAAAGGTATAATTCCACCAAATGTTCGTACTAAAAACCATAAATGCCAGAATTATAATGAATAATCCACAAACAACGCACCAAGATCTTGAAGATCCTGACAAACATATTCAACAAAATCTTGGAAGAAGACACATTGAAAAATACAACAAACTCATGAGAACGAGGATAACCCCAAATTTTAAAAATCAAAAAAATCCGTTGAGAAAAAACCAACCAAGAACTCCTTAATATTGAGGTACTCATTAGGAGAACTTTGTCTTGGAGTAAAGTTACAATAGCTACCTTAGACACTATGGGTTATTCAATGCTAACGATATTCAATCATGAAATAAGAGATAATTTGACGGAATTACCAGATTGCCAAGAAAGAGTAAATGCAACCATTGCTGCCCACACTAAACCATCACGTGCTTCCACGCCGAAAATGTGGGCACGGGATCCAGGCCCAATCTGTGTTGGGGGGAGAGTGAGCTGGATGTTTTGTCCTCGAAGTAGGGATGTAAAACCGTCGTGGGGCCGCCTTAAAGCCCAGTGCTGGTCCCCAGAGCAGAGGCCCGTAACCGGTGGGCCTGGGTCCGGGGGGCGATCAATGCCCGGCAAACAATGGAAGCATACCTAGAATTATTAGTGGCTTTAGCGGACGTTAAATGTAGGCCACTCCACTAGCCTAGAAGTTCACACCCTACTCTCAGGAAGCCAAAACAACCAGCCAACGTAACACCAGGGAATTCCATTTGGGGGTCGCGTAGTGGGGGATGCACAAAAGACTAAGGAAAATGTACCTGAGCTATCACCTAGCGATTTAAAGGCTGCTGAGTCACGGCTCCACAAGCTGGTCAGAAAACCCCAGAGGGGGGTCCAGGGGGCAAAGCCTGCCTGGAAGCTGAGAAACCCCATAATGTAGCATTTTTTCATTCAGAACGCACGCGTTACGGGAGAGTGGGGGGGTGTAGATGTTTAGCCCGCCCTAACAGTTAACTATTCAGAATGGGCAAATCTATACCGGAAATAGGGGTCCAGGGGGTCCAGAAAGACCCTCCCCAGAAGCCGAGACCCGGTCTTTAGGCAATCTATCAGGGAAATAGCATGGTGGTAGGGATGCCCGGGTGGCACGACGAAGGCAACCCCGCCCCAGAAGTAGCATCCCCCAACTAGGTTATACAGGCCTTGTGTCCTTCTTAGCACCGAGCATAAGTGGACATGGTAGGCAGGTAACAATTCAATGACCAACCGCACCCATATTGCCACATATAAATGTGCGGATAAATATATCCCCGAGCTGACCCTAATCTTTGAAAATTGATACTAGGGTGGCGTCGCGCCCCCCCACGGCCCCTTTAAATCCGCCTTGCTGTATACGTCTGCTGCCGCTGCGCCTGTCTCCCTCCTGTTTAATTATGCCCATCCACAACTTCAACTACGCCTCAGAGCTTAACGCCTACCTATAGAATCAGCAGCCTGCTTCATATTGCGAAAAAATATCAAACAAGCGATTATTATTACACGCATTCAAAATATTTCCCTCGCGCACCAGTATGTGCCACAATCGACAGAGTTCTATCATGTTTATTTTGGAAAGACCGCTATGATGTAGGAAACAGCCAACCAACCGAACCGACAACGATTTGAACAAAAAAATGATAATCGCATTGTTTGAAAAGCAAAATTAGCCCAAATTAAAAATTAGAACCAAAGCTGTGACAAACGGAATTGCCAACAACTATACTGCGCTAAGCAATCAAGTAAAAAAGCAATACCTATCCAGATAACACCAGTAAACTACATAAGTCGTTTGTATCAAAACCCAAAACGGAACCATCTGAGCTCCCAATAACATAATATATGTAAACCTCCAACAAATAAAGGATAATTTAGAATTACTCTGATAAATAAAACCACACAAAATACAATGTAAGCAATAGATCTGTCCCAATTGGCTATTTACCGACCTTCTTCCTCTGTCACACTGCTTGCAGAATAATTCCATTTGAATTGGTACATTGCCTGATATTATAACTTATGGTATTTTTTCTCACAGCGAAATTCTTTTTTACCAACTTAAGTTTCAGATCAAGTTCAAACCGCATATAAAGAAACACTTCCAACAACCAACCACCACAACCAACAAAATGCTCACCAACCATCAAAAAATTACACCACGAGAAAAATAAACGCAAAAACACAAATCCCAACCACAAGAAACCCAAAACACAAGAAGATTTGGTTTACGATCCATTCTTAATATATGAATTACATTGATTAATGCCTTTGGCACCAGAAGTAACTACCAATTTATTACACATAGAAATTTATCAGTTTTCTGCACTTTTATACCGCACCGCGCAAGGGTACAGCAACAAAAATGACGAAACTAAAGATGTAAAAATGGCATAATAAAGCCGATCGTTCAAATAGATCGTGTACTCGTCTCGTATCCGGGGACCTTTGTAGGACGCCCCCTAAAGCGAGCCCAGACACAAACGTAAGCTGTCCCAGACTACTAAATAACACAACAACTTCCGCAATTCACACAAAAAGTAATCCCCAAAAACCCAATATGGGGCAAGATAGGAGGCGGACAAGACATCAAACCCTAAGTGTCTACAATCAAACATTCGTAAGAGAAATCCTAGGATCAATAAGCAGATCAAACTACCAAATGCAGTCAACTCTCAAAGATGTCACTCAACACCTATAGTCAAGACGAAATCAACAAAAACGCTAAATCCTGAGAGTCAGGAAAGACGCGGACTACCAACATGTACCAACCGTGCAAACCACAACGCCGTACAACGAACATCCAGGAATTATCTTAAACAAAAAAGACTTAGACACCAATATTAGCCTAACCATAGAATGAAAACCGAACCATAGAAACATGCCAATTGTTATCGACCATCTCTCAGAAAACCCTTTCGGGGCCAAGCATTTATAGTTCGCTCGTTCCGAGATCACGTCGTACGCGGGCCACACTCCATCCATCACCATCCTTCAATACCATACAAAATTGACCATGAAACAAAGTGTTAACACAGCAAACATAGTTCCCTCTTTTGCCCACTGTCCAAAGACAAACAAGGGCTTCGATGATACGAAACAGAGCTTCATGTCATTTTGAAAAGGTCAGTCACTCAGACTATAAAATTAATTGTATCATGCCTATAATTCCATATTCAACCAGTAAATAATAACAACCACAAAGAGGTATCGCAACTACTGCAAACGATCACAGTTATTTACAATCATAGATCTCAGTAGATAATTCATATAGGGATACTATGATACAGGTAAAATGTGGGTCCACCAGAAGGCAAATAAATCGAAAATTTCTGGCAAAAATAAGACAAATATAGATCATCTCAGAGAGCCAAAGATCACCAATAATCAATTAGCCGAGTAAAGAAGTGCTCATAATTTAACATTTTGGAACCAAGATATTTGAAGAACCTGATTTATCCCACCAAAATAATAAAATAGACAAAAATCCAGGTTCTCCGAAGTAAATAAGTACCCGTGACTACGGAAGGTCAATTTATTAGAGAGCGAAGAAGAAGGTCTAAGGGTCGGACGGAGAACACCATGTAAATAAAAAAAAGACAATGAACCAACAGAAATTAGGTAGTCCCTGATAGGTAGTTTCAACACAGATGTTGTATCTCTCAACAAAACCTAGTATTGATAATATATCAGTTATAGAATAAGAGTGTACATTAGGGGTCAAGGGAGGGTCGCCCTCTAGTAGGATGGCTCTCCATACATATTTCCTCTCATCCACTCCAGCGGAAAGCCGAGAATCTGGGGTTAGTGTTGACTTGGAGAGAAGGAGATGTCTAAATAAAGTGCAGGCCTAAACCCGTGACTAATATTAAACTCATGACCTATTACTGATAGTTAAAAAATTTCTGATCTCGTACGAAACTGACTTAGGTTACCAAAGTAGAAGAATGGAGTATTAAACTCAAAGAAGAGCTCTATGCATCCGCGGAAAAGATGTGCATTAACCTATAACTTATATTCTCATCTGACCGTGACCTTTTCAAGAAACTCGACCTTGAGTAACATTTTACTTGAAACCCATTGATCTATAATTAAATTCTCGTGCAGTAGTAGTCTATCTTAGCATATACTTGTTGTAAAAAAGCTGTGTTAAAATAATAGCAGCTTTTCCCACATAGATAGTGCTGGTAGGTATGTAGCTTGAGTGAACACTCTGTTCCTATCTGAAAATACCATATGACCTCCAAAGCAAGCTCCATAGTCGACCCAGGAATATTTGAATCTGATGAATTAAAGGGTCTAAGTGAGCAACCAGAAAGGGTTGGCAGCTGAGAAGAAACGTTGTCGTGGGATGGTTTAACCTACAAAACTGATTGAAAAGTGTAATAGGTGCCAAATAATAAAGAAAAGTTGAAGTGTGGAATAAATAAGTTGTCAGCCTGAGGTCAGAACCTTGTAGCCTTGATTCAAAAAATATTGAAAGCAAATGGAGCCACCAGAGGCCGATAGAAAGCAGATGCAAGGTTGATCAAAACAAAAAGCCCTGAGAAGGATGTAACGCAAACAAAAAACTCTCTCTCGAGTATTCTAAATGTGTAGTTTAGGCACATTAGTCTTGAAGCATAGGGCGTTACTCAGAAAAGTGCAAGTAAATGGAGCGGAACATGACCCAGCGGTCGCGTCCGTAATAGAAAGAAGCGGGAATAATCGTATGCAAGGCGGCGACCCCGCAAGGAGGATACAGCCCGAGCACATAATAATAGTTACTGCCTGGCCAGAAATTTTAGGCAAGAATAGCAAGAGATGAGTGTGCAGTCACTACTATAGGATATCTTGGTACAGGATGTCACTATCGCACTGGGCCTCTGAATGTCACATACGCGCACAATAGTCACCATAAGTTATCTGTAACTGAGATTCCTGTGGAGATAATTACGGAGCGGCTGTCAGTAAGTACTGAAATCTGTTATCGCGCCGACTCATAAAAGACAAACAGTTTTGACAAAGGATTGGAGCACCACCCCCACACACCTAGGGCAGGTCAGTGGCAGACTCTAAATCGATAACACCGTCAAGGTGGTAAGATAGCGAACTGTGTAGAATCTTATGGGCGCAAAGATGCAGTGTAGGGCGAATAATTGATCCATCTGCGTGGCTGCCACCGGACCTGTGTGCAATTGGGTGAAGGAATGCCAGAGAGTCGAATGTGACGATGCACTAGCCACTGGTTGATCTGGCACAAGGCCTGGGATCGTCGTAGCATTCCTACAATAGCAATTGAATACAGTGATTGCAAACGTTGCCAAGTCAGGAGGGTAAATTGGGCTATAAGCATGTTCCATGCCTAGAAGCTGTCAGACCCGTTTGTCAGGATGGGGCACTAAAAACGATGCACAAGGGGCCGAGAGACCGGAGGCAACGGACAGATGACAATGAGGTCCCGACCCCGCATATATACACAACGGTCTAGGAGTAACGATGTACGTCGCGATAGGTCTTCGTGGCGAACTGGGCTGTGAACTCACTTAAAAATAGAGGATCGTTGATAGGAGAAAAATCCTTTGTGAAGCATAAGACTCTCTCAGTAAAAGAATCATGATGTAGGCTAGGGGATACGTACAGGTCGGGACAGCACCACGGTACAATGAAAACTGTAATATCTCAAGCCAATAGGATCGAAACACCGAAAGCGAGCACGCTCCAGCAACTATATGAGTCTGGTAGACTTATAGTGTGAGCTTAAGGCAGAGCAATCAGTTCACGCAGAAATAATACAAATTCGAACTGTCGGTGAACAAAGGCTTAATGTCAGTCGCTAAAATATAAGCGATAGTTGTACTAAGAACGCAACGATGGGACATATCGTATGGAAATCTCTACAGTACTGTTACGTGATGGCGATAAAGGATTACGTGACATTTACTTTACAGGAAATATAATGGTACCTGTTGGTGAGTTCTATAAAATATTATGTTTTAACGGATTACAACCAGTAATTAGCAGTACCACACTGGTATGAAAAATTCACAAAAAAAAACAGTTATTTTGTATTATGAACTACTCGTGCTTATACCTATTTAATCATGTTGAATAATTGTGAGCCTAGTGTCAAGTAAGTGAATTGGAAATCAACTTAAATTTATGCGTGAATTCGTCATTTTACGTCATCAAACCAGCCATAACGGTCGAAAGACAGTAAAATGTAAATGACCACCGGCTGCTGCAACAAAAGTGAAGCAGGAATAGCATCTATGCAAAATTTCACTACACCGTTGTGGATAGTATGAGATACCAGTATAATCAGATTATGTGATCACAGTGGTCGGTAGATGGTCCCTCCAGGTTGGTCAGTGTTGTGCTTTGGGCTCAAACTAAACCCTGATGTGCTATATAATCATTCCCCTTGATGTTAAGATACACAAATAAACATAAGTCTCCGCTAATATATGCGGAGAAATAGTACTAGTACAATAGAGAGGAATCCCCTCAATAGAGGGTGCGCAAGTTATTTGCATATATGATCTGGGTGAGAAATAATACATCGTAATAAAAGCTGGTTATAGCAGCTAGGTTCAGCGGACAGTATTATAAACTCGAAAAGACTAGAAAGTGGGCCGAGCGGGTATGTACACATGAACCCAGGGCCTGAAAACCAAAAACGGGGAGATGCGTCCATAGACCTCTAAGCCTGAGAGGGAAAGCGTTCGTTAAGAGCAGAGACAAAAGAATGGAGCGTGAGAGTCGGACCCAGGGGAGCCAGGAGCGTAGTGTGACAGCGCAGCGTCCGCCGTCGACCGCAAAATATCGATTGCACTAAGCGCGCTGGAGGATGTTTAAAGCGGCTGCGAGCCCACATTGGGTCGATGACCGATGGAGGAAATGGAGGAGAGCGTGGCTAAACACAGGCAACCGGCCTCCCGGGCCAATAATCACATGTTGTCTACAAATTGAACATCATATCGAACAAGTAAACTATCGACGCGAAAAGTGAGATACTCCCCGATAATACACATTCATCAAAAAAATAGATCGGTGCAAGTGTGAAGGAAGTGTATCTAGCGGATGAGAAAAAGCAGGTAACTAAAATAAAAAGATTACGTAAGTGCAACATATAAATCGTCTATTATGGCTTAGTGAAACCGACCGCAAGGGACTGGTTAACACACTTCAGTATGGGGATGAAGGGTCAAAGCCAAACTATGAGGTGCCGCAGAAAAATACGGTAAGACGACCCACGACCGCCACACGGCCAACAGATATTGTAAGCCTAGAGAGGAAATCGGCATCAAAGAGCCCTACGGGAGATGAACATAGGACTAAATCTGCGCGGGCTATAACGCCCAGCCTAGGAGCCCGAAGTGCGAAGCCACCTCCGTGACGAGTCCCAAGGTATCTCAAAACTTGCGCATAAAATGAGTAGGGAGGCCCTGAGGCGACAACGCAAATCAGGCCACAAACCCCCCAGAGCGCAAATGGAAAGCAGAACGAGCAATGCTAACAACGGAGACTAATACATCGAATGGAAGGGCAACTATCCGGCTCTGTGCCCTTAGGTCGGTCCGCTGCATGGGAACACCCTAACCATGGACGATAAGCTCCTGATATACTCTAGATGACCAGCTCGCTCGGACTAAGGGCAATGCCAGGCGTAAAGACAGGTACCTTAATACCTCCGAAGTCATAGCGCTGTGAGAAATCACCTTGTGGGCATAACCCCCAACCCACCAGAGACCCAGGCAAATCATGAGAGGAAACTGTCGTGGGGTGTACACGTGGCCCGGTGAGACAGAGGGAATGTGCTCGATATTCACCTAAATTGAAGGCTCAGATGTATAAGCTTTCCGTGAAACAAACTAAAGTGAATTGCAGGAGCTTCCTATGCAATGTGCTGGTCTCGCCCCCACTTGCGCCCCCCACCACCAGTGTCGCTTGGAAAAGATACTTGGATAGCGTCCTGGAGGTATTCCCTGCATTACTCCATGCTGGACCAGTCCTTTTAAGTGCGATAGGCACACCGTCATCAAGCGCCAAGACGAGGAGCAACGAAAGCCCGTACTTCATGAGAACGAATAATCACGCCACTCGACACCCCACCAACACAACCCCGAAGATCGACATGGAGATAGTTGTGCCGTACCCTGTGTATAACGAGGCGAAGATTGCTGAGAGAGTATTGTAGAGTGCACGAAATGTTGATGAAGTTCGTGGAGTGCTGCTAGTGCATCTATACCAAGTAGTATATGAGTCAATGCTCACCATATAATCATAATTGAATCTATAAGCGAGTCAGCATCTCTAATCCTAAATCGTGTACATCTCCTCGAGATACAATGTCGTGCGAGGAAGAGAGTCTCTAATAATGAATTGCTTTTTCTCACGAATGTAAAAAATAGTTTTGTATAAAATACTCAAACAAATTGGTTTCCCAAGGAGTATTTATACTTATATTCTGACAACAGTATTCTTCTCACGATGAGAAACTATATGAATATGAAGAGTGCACCAATCCTCTCTAGATATCAAAGGATAACTCAAAAGGTAATCTACTGAGCGGACAACAGGTGAATCTTAAATATACATTGATTTAATATCTCAGTATCTAAAAATAATCATAATTATGAAAAAAGTCAAAAAGGATAATTGAATAAGTTATGTACAGTTGTTCTATGAAAATCATGCGATTACCGCCAACTTTAACAGAGTAAAAAATAGTTACAATAAAGTACATTACTAACGAATTTAATATTCGCTATCGATCTACCTTCCATCAACGTCTTCCCAAGTCCGAATACGAATCATGAAGCTGTCACGCAGATCAAGTAAAGACGACCGCCGCCCACCTTCGTGACGTGGTTGAACCAAGAACATGGTGGAGAGAGTACTCAGCGTAATTCCAATAGCAGGAAGTGTCTCTAGTCTCACAGCGAGTACAACTCCCTTCTCTAGCATTGCGTGCTAACTATCATCCGATACGTCTATCGTGAGCATCTCGGTATCATCCCCTCAATGCAGTTCATTCGTCAGATCTCGTCTCTGCATCTCGAATCTTAAACTAGATACCCCGTCTACCCACATGCCGTAACTATAACTATCTCCACTGCTGAACTCTAACTCTCTACCGCTCAGACAGTGCACATCGGTCAATAGAGAGAATATGCAACTCACCTCTCGAGAGGCTAGAGGAACCATACGGCCCAAAACACCAACAAGAAATCTATGCACGCGTTAGCGGACCAGCGTACCAAGATTGCACCTGGGGGAAGATAACGGGGAAAAAGGACACTGCTAAAAGATAAGGATCCAACAAAATTTAGTCCAAGAAAAATCCGAGATAAAGGCAAGAGTTACAAGAGAGCTCAGGTGACTTATCATCTGAGTCCTGTGTGGGTCCACAGATGACGTGCATAAACATCTCGCAAATGACCGCGTCCATGAGCTATTAAACGCTAGTGCCACTTTAAAACAACGGAGAACTCTGTGTCCTAATAGGAGAATGACGAACCTATTGGCGTGTGATGTTTTCATTGCGGCAGTTTTTGACTACATCTTCATGGTCATAGGGAAGCAAGCAAATCAGACGAGCCCGAGTTTGTCATGAGGGGACCAGATTCGTATGTGAACACAGAAGCAAGGCGTGGTTCATGAGATTAGAAGATGAAAGTATATTATCTTAGCGGCTTGTGTATTTAGGTGTGTGGGCATGGTGAGCAGATCAATTACGTAACCCAATTTTGAGCACATGCTTCGATACAAAGCCCACGATCATTTGAGGTATAACGTTCAGACATCTCACATCGTTTTTGCCATTGCACGTCTCGAACGCTAACGATCAGTTCTCATCTTACGTTTATCGTTTTCATATGTTAACCACCAATGACAATCTCCTCAAGATTGCCCAAATAATGCCGTCTTTATCCAAGATGTGTCTTAAGTTCAAAACATAATCATATTGTGATCAGTACAAAAACCAATACAATCAACACAAAATGGGGTTAGCTAATTCGGCTAACTGGGTGGACCTCCTTTTGTACATTCTAACTTCCAAGTCGACTGATTAGGATATTCGTGTCATTTTTTCACTCTTGTGAGCGAAGATTCTCTATCTTTCATCTCAAACGGATGCTTCTCATCAAAATAGCTTAAAATTCTCATTACAAGTAACATTATATATTCCACTATACATATTACTTAGTCATTCATGCTTATTGTTGACACTGGAATGCCAAAACATCTTTTGTATCTTTATATAGTGCTTAACAATGTCAATGTTATCTATTTCTTGTAGTTTGATTTACATATTTAAGATAATCCACGTTAACCTTTAATCTCGTGCTAATAACCAAATAACCAGAACACAATATATGTTCTAAAATAAAAAAGGAAATAATTCGGATTATTCTTGTTCACAACTTTATAACTATACCCATGTTTAAGTCTAGTTATCTCAGCGAACTTTGCACATACGAGGTAGTTTCGCTAATTTCTGGGGATCCAACCCTGCTAACTTTTATTTATAAACCACGTTAACGGAGTGAGATTATATAAGATCAGTATGTTTACTTGACTCAATTAACAATGAGGATGTGTAAAAAGTCATGGTGTATATAGGTGTGGCCTCGAGGTAAAAAGTAAATAGGATAAGTAAAAAGTTACTTTTCTTAAGACATGTGAGTAGGGTACCGAGTGTAGGCACGGCAGAATAGGTTATATAAAAACAGTTGATCGTTAATATCCAGTACAAAGTACTCCAAGTGAAAGATCTTATTCAAAATATGAACCAAGCTCATCAAACGATAAATTCTACTGCGCCACAATCATGTCATTGAACTAAATTCATAAGCGTATGGGGAGTCTCAACACCGACACTGATCATTAACTCGAACAAGGCTGAGGCTGTCAGGGCGCAACACGGAGCAGCACAGGCTAATAGTCTCTATGACCTGAACCGAGTCACTACCACCGGATCCAGGCTGAAGAGCAAAACAATGGTTAAACGGGGGGGATACCACGCTGATGGAACCTTCCTTAGGGTCTAACGAAAAAGATGAATGGGAACAGTCGAACTAAAATGGTGATATATTGAAAAAACAGCATATCGATCATTGTATGACTGGTTATTACAGATGGAAAGTCGCAACAAGCCGGTCTGATAGCGATCCCGGCTACGATAGGCCCCTCGATTAAAAGGGCAGGGTACCTTCTAGTCACACACGAGATATGTCTTATACCTATAAGCCCGTATTTTCTTATACTTGCACAACATTACATAGCTTTACTGTGGCTCATGAAAAGTAGGCTCGGATAAATCAAAACATGAAAGCAATCCTACTCATCATTTACGCATAGTGCATGTTCATCAACGTTGATTTGAGAGAACATTACTTCGACTAACCATTGAGCAGCTCGTATGATTTGCTTACTATTATAATAGGAATATACAATGTGAAGTTAACTTTGTTTTACGGATCATTGAACCAAAGTCAAAGGCAGACGTTAGTTCAGTGAAGATAAATGCGTGTACGTCCTGCCATAAAATGCAAGTGTATAAGATAAAATATCCAACCCTAGTGTAGAAAAATAATAATGAGCAGATCGTAGGTGATCGCTATTTTGCCAGTTCGTGGATCAGGGCTATAGTTTTATTGACACATTTACACAAGAGATTCATTTTAAGAAAACATGACCTCTAATTATACATTAACAAATAGGGCGAAAGCACACGGCAATTGTGTGAGCCGTAATACAGGTGGGGTTCCAAACCCAACAGAGTTCGCTGCATTCTACTTAGGTGAAGATAAAAATAGTAATATATCGCAAAACGGTGCCAAGAGCGACAATGAAGTGCCAACTAGGAATCACTACAGAGTAAGTTAAAAAGAAATAGACTCCCCATAAATCAATACTGAACTTTTTCTATAGAGAAACTACCAAGCATACATAAATTGCGACGTTCAACTAAATTGGTAATACTAGCTGCAATTCATGAGTGTACAGACATATTTAGGTGTCACTCAAAATAGTGTTTCGAAATTACACACATAGGTTAACAGAATGCTCAAGATCATTATCCAAAAAACGATCAATACTCGCAATATTCGTGAACGTCTATTAGGTACAACAGCAGGACCTCCAGACCCAACCAATAGGGTGACTGAGGATTGATCGCGGTCCATTCTCTCAATCTCATCTTAAGGATAACTGGCAGCCCCGCGCGGATCACATTGATTTTATGTCCGTAAGTTTTACCAATAGGAATTCAAGAAGCAGATATCTGTCATAAACCAAAAAAACGTTGTCACCAGAGTAAAACTGCGTGAATCTCTACTATCTATAATGCAATGTAATTAATGACAGAGAAATCCGTCCCTGTATGCAACTCCCCTTAGTTACATACGAGGAATTTCTCAAAGCTCCTGCCTCGAAAAGACTAATAATGATTTCTCGCTTTCGTCCTGCATATATAGAGTTTGATCTGTCGAAGCCCCTGTCATAGCCGAATGCAAAGTTTCCTTAAGAATTATTTTACGATACAATATCCTCATAAAACCAGGAGTCCCCTTTTGATATTCCAGTAAAATACATGTTTCCACAGTATACACATATCTCCCACAATATGACGCTCTATTCTTCTTTAATTCATTTTAGCCGTTACTATAAAACTTCAAAATATTGGACATCCTGCACAGCGACCTGTCTTTTCTCCGCAAGATGTTTTCTGCAAGTGGAATTGTAAATCATTTTCCACTCTTCACTGATGTATGTTCGTGTAAGCGCTCGACATATACATACGCAATCTTCGTGACGTGTTTGACAGTGAAACGCGACTAACAGTTATCGAAATGCTGTGTAATTGCGATTTAATAATAATCTTTGGCTTTAATATGATCAATGAAATAATCCTATGATCTATATATCGAATTAACTGTCATTCGAAAAACCATACAGGTTGTACACCATTTTTGATCACTGATTTAAGCGATAAGCAAAAAATGCGTGTCGTAAGTAATAACGAGTTTAACGGTAACTGACGAGTCTGCGAAAAGTCATAAATGTTCTTTAGCTTTGACGTATGATAACGTCTAAGAATTTCATTTACTGCTCGGGTATGGAGTTTGGTCTTTATTGTATATTATTAGATAA
>CAJDSM010033838.1:27945-44062 GCA_903981925.1 Ostrea lurida
TTCGGAATTTGCGGTCTCATCCAAAGGACCACCCTATTTAGTCGCATCTAACCACAAGAAAGGGGTGCTGAGGACCTATTCTAACCCGGGTCCCCACAGGGTTATTAGGAAATAATGGATTGGAGGATAAGAAATTTCAACTTTAAAAAGGAGCCTTTTAAACAGCGAAAAACAAGATACATTGTAATTTGTAGTCTGAAGAACATTGGAATATCATTTCTACATATACATATACGTAATAAAAAATACTACAATATTGTTTACATACGGAAGCCAGTAGGTGGCAGGATATCGAATTAATATCTAAGTGGCGGTCGCCACATATATTAAGTGACGACAGCCAGATAAATATTGATTCTATACCTTGGCACCTACAGGCTTCCGTATTTACAATACTTTTTATAAATTCGCTTCGAAGAGGTCAAAATGAATTACAAGTCAGTAATCAGAAATCCAAGAAGTTTTCATTTCAGTCACGTTTTGACATTAAGCAATATCACCTCAAAAGTAATGTTTCAGATCTTGTCGTCAGTATGTACATTCTTTTAATTTAGATTTCTCTTTTGACGATTGACGGAAACAATTGTTTGCGGGTTGAGACAATTAATTTGCATATTGCCGCAACCTTAAGAAAGATATACCACAATGAAGATTCAATTTTGCATTATTATATCAATATAACCTGTTTGATTTCATGCAATACTGCGAACATGGCTTTTTCGGAAATATAATCTTATCAATGAGAACAGCAAGCTCTCATCTGTTTGTGCAAAGTAAACAAGAGTTATGAAAGGTTATTCATAGCGAGCAGATAAAATTTACAGACACCTTTACTAAAGAATTCATTTTAGGTTTCTCTCCCAGCACTTGTCAATTGTGTTTAAGGTATATCATAAGGTAAGTATATGATAAAACATGAATGAACCCAAGGTAATGTACTGCTGTCTAATTCAGGTTTCTTAAAGAAATATAACTGAAAGTTCTAAGTATGCTGGCTTATCTTTTTAGAATTGTATTTTCAAAATGAAAATTATTTTTGGAATTTTGATTTTTCTGCATGTTTGTTCATTTTAGAATGTTTCATCTTAAGAAAGCTATCACGAGCATTTAGGTGAAATACGTCAATTTTGACCTGTATATTGTTTTTATTATTGGCATAACTGTTAAAATATCGCCTACCGTGACACGGGATCACCATTGGTAAGGTTATATCCAGAAGACATGAAATTCTGGATGATTGGCGAGGGAACATTGCCAACCTATTCTGGTTTTTCTGTGATGACTTGATTTATATTTGCACTTGCAGTTTCACAAGTATTGTAGTTTACAATGATCATCACATATTACTGGCGCTATATGCATGTGTGATTAAATTTGATGTCATCATAATTGGCACTTGTGTGATATACTCATAAAGGTATGTAAATATTTCATAACTAGAAATTCGTTGACATTATTATTCATGAACTATAAATAAATGATATACAACGTTGAATGTCTTTGTGACGACATCATGAATATATTATTTCAAAAGTCATACTACAGGCTATTTAGAGATCTGTGAGAAAGAAATATGAAACCAAAGAAACGAGAATAAATAATTCAGTAATAACTGTTGGTATGTAAGGTCACCGCTTACATTAGTTTTTAAACTTGAGACCTTCAGAATTTATTATGCTATTCAGAAGGTAGCATATCAGACCCAGCGGCTAGTTCCTCTAATTGATTGAGTGATTAAATAATTATTTGTTTGTCTTTCGTCCCGTTGAGAATATTTCACTCACATTGAGACATCATCATTGTCGGTGAAGAGCTGCAAATTTAGACCTATGCTCAATAGCACTTATGGCTATAAGCAGTGAGGCTTCATTTGCGTGTTACACATGCTGCGACACGGGACCTCCGTTTTTTTTAAAGGCCATGTATCCGAATGACCCGTAATTGCCGAGCTCTTGGCGAAGGAGCAATCACTACCTATCTAAATGTCTTAGGTTTGACGCGGTCGTTTCGAGCACGGGGATCGAACTCACAATCCTGAGTTCTACCACTGAGCCACCGCGATTGGTTCCTCTGAACTACATGTACCTTTTCAGTCTTTGTCAAAAGGTGGCCTAGATGTCAATACTAAAAAACTTAACTGGGAAGAGTCAGTGAAAATTGTTATCCACGTAACATAGACCTGGTCGAATGATAAGAATGCGTATATAAGTTCACTTCTTGAGTTGACATAAAATGGTACATTGATCCTTTAGTGACAATTCACTGGAATCATATTATTGATAGATAAAACGTCGTCAATATATCGAAATGTCGAATTAAAGGCCATCGCAAGAGATTTCTTCTTTTCATGTAGACGCTTTTGAATGAATTTTGCCTAATAATAATATAAAAACAGGTCATCTATCAAAGGGCATGATTCGTGCCCATAGGAATTCCAACAGACTGTTGGAAGACCCGATTGCTAAAAACTACAAAAGGTAGTTGTCAATGTGGAACTCCAGCATTGCTTTAATATCAACTTCAAGTACTTCTGTGTAGAATAATTCGCATCCATAGGAATTCCAACAGGCTGTCTGGAAGACCTGATCATATGAGAGACGGCATAATATTTTCAATGAGGAACTCCAGCATTTTTAGAATCCAATGAATGTAAACCTCAGAATGCCTGTACGTAAAATCTAAGTGGTGTATAGCAAAGTAAGATTTGGGATGACTGAGCACAAAATGAAAAGGTGAAGATAACGAACAGTGACCAATTTCATAAATCATATACAATATTTGCAATTGTCAACTTTCCTTTTTTGTGTAGTAATGTACCACTATCACCTGCTTATGGTGTGTATGTCTCTCAGTTGATTCGATACGCAAGGGCATGCCATGCGTATGATTATTTTTTAAAGCGAGGCCAACTACTAACCAAAAAGTTGATGTTGCAGGGTTATATCGAATCTCGTTTAAAGTCATCATTTCGAAAATTCTACGGTCGCTATAATGACCTTGTTTGCGATTACAAAGTATCACTAAGTCATATGTTGACTGATTTGTTTCATACCATTTGTTAGACTGTCATTTTCATACTAGATTTGACGACGGGTAACCCCGTTTACTTTGTTTCGACTACAGGCTCGCGGCGGGTGTGACCGGTCAGCAGAGGATGCTTACTCCTCCATGGCACCTGATCCTGCCTTCGCTTTCGTCGAAGGTCCGTGTTGCCCTACACTCGATTTTGTATGTGTTTTTTTTGGGACTATGATTACGTTTCATACTTTGTTACTTCGCCATTTTATACAAATTGAAAGTAGGACAAACACAGAGCAACTGGCACACCAGAGGTGGAACGGGGGACCAGGTGTCCAAGGGAAAATATAAATATTTCTGTTTTCCATCTTTATAGAAGAAACGGCTGTCAAAGATGTCAGAGAGAATGTAAAATGATGAAAAGTACAATTTGATACTGTTGATTTGGGAAAAGTGCTAATTAAGTTAGGTTCAAAATTGTGATTTGTGAAATGATATTTTGAGCGTAGGTTCAGGTTTGCTAATTGTATCTAGAACGTTTTAATGAGTAAAACAAAAACTGCCGTCAAACTCTTTCACGGAGTATTGACAAGCGCGATCATTTGATCAACGCTGTACATACATGTAATGCCGCATCAGTTTGTATTGAGCATTGAAAAACTAACAATTTTGAACTGTTGTGATATTGAAATATATCAATATCAACCTAACCAGCAACTGTTTATTACTCCTTGACATTCTTTTTCTATGTTTGATGTATCTTTATGTTCTCTTTTTCACTGAGTGCAAAGAATGTATTCTTTTATCATCTCGCAAATAATTGCAGAGGGGATATAGCACCGCTGCCGTACGGCTGTGTGTCTGTGTGTATGTCCAGAACCTTGTGAACAAGAAAGAAGCAAGAGCATTCTTCAGAGGATCATTAAACTTTCCACAAATGTTAATCTTGGAAAGAGGATGAACTCTATTGATTTTCAAGGTAAAGGGTCAAAGGTCAAGAACATTACCGAATATCGCCTAAAATTCTTGTCAAAAAATAGAAGCTAAAGTATTTTTCATTTCTTCTACAAATGTTGCCCATGGAGAGTGGATGATTTTCTGGATCTAGGGTCAAAGGTTAAGGTCACTATTGATTATTGCCTGATTTTTTTGAGAACAAGATAGAAGACATAATATTCTTGAGGAAATCATCAAACCTTCCACAAATATTGCCCATTTATTGTCAAGGTCAAGGTTATTCGTGAGTAAAATTCTTGTGATTTAGATAAAAGCAACAACATTCATCAGAGAATCATCAAATCTTCCAGAGATACTACTCATAGATCAAGGAGAGTACATGAACCATATTGATTTTCAAGGTCAAATCACTATTGACTGCATCAAAATATTGTGAACAAGATAAAAGAAGCAGCATTAATCAAAGAAGTATTTTTCCTTCCGCAAAACGTTTTCCACAGAGAAAGGACGAACCCTATTGATTTTAAAGTTCAAGGGTCAAAGGAAGTCACTAATGACTACTGTTTTTAAATCTTGTGTTGCGAGGGGATGCTACGCTAGCGTTGCCATGTTTATAATAACGAATAGCCTAATGATAACAATAATACTCAAAAAAGGGACACATATCATTACAGTTCGTCGTATTTGCGTATGATCAGTTTTTGAATCGAGGCAAGCTACTTTCAGACAAGTTGTTGTTGCAGGGGTTTCAACAGTCACGTTTAAGGGCAGCATTAGGTAAATTCTATGGTCGTTATAACAATTTAGTTTACCAATATGACCTATCATTGAGTCAAATGCTGTCTGATGTGTATCATAGCCATTGTTAAGCCGTTTTTCACACACTGATTTGACTACGGACTGTTCCGTTTACCTGATCAAGACTATGGGCTCACGGCGGGTGTGACCGGTAAACAGGGGGTGCTTACTCCTCCTAGGCACCTTATCCCACCTCTGGTGTGTCAAGGGGTCCGTGATTGCCCAACTCTTGTTTTTGTATTCTATTTAGGACTTACGAGATTGATCACTGTTCGTTTTCTTTGCCTTTACATTAATGTACTTGTGGAGGAAAAAAACCGGGCTCTGGCCATGAAATTTGCTTATTGTTAACAGATTCAACACTTTTGTTCTTCAAAGGGGCGACAACTCTCTTAGTATCCCTTAAGGAGAGATTGATCACTGTTCGTTATCTTTGCCTTTACAAACATATTGGTGACGCTTCGCTTCTCTCTCCATGGACGATATATATTCGATCTCCCCTATTTTAAGTAAGCTACCACATCATGTCGAAAAGGAACAATAAAGAATTTATCAGATGAACAGGAATTATATTGAATTACATGTAAATGATACCCAGAATGAAATAAGCTTGCCTGTATTTCAGCCTGAAATTTACCTTTGCATTCAATGAAAATGATGTCAAACAGCCTCCATTTTCTGGTCTACCTGCTTTGTATTTCAATGTCTTACTGCCAAGGTAGGGGGTGTCAGAAGTAGGTAAAAACTCTAATGAATAATATCGACAATGTTTTATTCCTAAATATTAATTCCAGAAATACACCCGAGTGGCTATTTTTCAGAGCTTACTCTTACTCATACAATTACGTATGTTCCCAGCGGGGAGATGGTCACTTTGAAATGCGAGGTTTCCCTGAAAAACCCTGGACACAGTGGTACAAAGTCGATGCTAGGACAGCTGGTGTTTTTCAAAGGAGTCACAGTGATGAAAGTGTATGACTTTTGTAAGGGTTTACATCCACGGAACAATCTAATTGAATTCTTTGAACAGCTTAGTTTATTCCTTGTTTTGAGTTTGACATAATGTCTGTGATAACAAAAAATTTGATTCCTTATGTGATAATATCAATAATAATGCAATACAAAAGGTTCTGAGAGTTTTGAAAACAGAAATATATTTCAGGTTGTAATTGTACACAAGATGCTTCTTGGAATTTCACAATAGCACCTGTTTTGCCCTCAGACGAATTACACCAATACTGGTGCGGTCTATTCGACTGTTCATCACCCAAATTTTCTAATAGGGCAGATGTTTACATCACTAACATAGGTTAGATAATTGACAAATCAATATACAAAAAATGCAAAACAATATGGACATGCACCTCATTTCAAATATTTTCCACGATTCGAAATAAAGTGATATATCTTTTATAGGTACAAAGGAAGTCGAAAGTACAACTACACAAAATTCAGGTACTGACTAAAGCCAACGTCAAATCCCTACACGTTTATCCATCATCATTCTTATTGCATTGTAATATGGTCTTCAGTGTGACAATTTCACCTTCACTATAAGTAGCCTTCACCCCTCCTCTTGAGTATTGAGCTACACTTGTACCTTTCAATACTACTTGGAATAATTACATGTAAGCTGGTTAGTGATTGAATTGGTTGAATTCAACAAAATAAAAAAAAAATAAAATTGCATTTACACAGAATAGAAGATAGCGTTTTTATGAATATGTATTGTATGATGCAAGATTGAAATGATTTTGCCGAGATCAGGATATGAAATTACCATATCTGATATTACTTTGACATATCTTCTAGGAACAACGACACGGTATTGTGATCCGGACGGACAAAACCAAATCAATGATTGCGTGCCGAGTATTCAGAAGATTGAATCATTGGTAATTGTGCTTATATAGAATGTTTCACCCTCTATCACAGTGTAAGTAGGATTTGTAATAAATATTTAATCATTGGTAATTATGTTTAGTATAGAATGTTTCACCCTCTATCATCGTTTAAGCAGAATTTTAAAGAAAAAAATAATTTTGTCATCATGAGTAACAGTGTCGATATCAATAAAATTGAATATCGCTAATATGATTTCCCATATTGAAGGTACCGGTCGCGGTGGCTTAGTGATCTAGCTCTCGCCTCGTGATCGAGCCCTGCGCCTGGACCGGAGTAAACAAGAATAATAACCCCCGTAGAATAATGGCCGGCCGAATCAAATCTAAGGCGTTAAAATAGGTAGTAATTGCTACTTCACAAAGAACTCGGTATTTTGAAGTGAGAATCACGGGTCTTTCGGATATGACCATATCAATTAACAATCATAATTTTCACAATTATGTCCAATTGATATATCCTGATGAACTTGAAGGACACCACAGAATCTGACAGATCTGATTCATATGTGGATATTTTACTTGATATTGACTCTAATGGCAGACTGACAACTACATTACATGATAAACATGATGACTTTGACGTTGCAATTGTCAATTTCCCTTTGCTATGTAGTAATGTACCACTATCACCTGCTAATGGTGTGTATGTCTCTCAGTTGATTCGATACGCAAGAGCATGCCATGCATATGAGGACTTTTTAAAGCGAGGCCAACTGCTTACAAAAAAGTTGAAGTTGCAGGGTTATAACGAATCTCGCTTAAAGTCAGTATTTCGCAAATTTTACGTTCGATATAATGACCTTTGCGATTACAAATTATCACTCAGTCATATGTTGACTGATTTGTTTCATTACCTTTGTTAGACTGTCACTTTCCTACAAGGTTTGACGACGGGTAACCCCGTTTACTTTGTTTCAACTACGGGCACAAGGCGGGTGTGACCGGTCAGCAGAGGATGCTTACTCCTCCATGGCACCTGATCCCACCTTAGCTTTTGTCGGAGGTCCGTGTTGCCCTACACTCGATTTTGTATATATGTTTTTGGGACTATGATTGCGTTTAACAAATTGTTTACTTCGCCAATTTATTTACCTTAAAAACAGAAGATCCATGTCGCAGCAGGCATGACACGTAAAAAAACCTCACTGCTAGAAACCATAAGTGCTAAGCATAGGTCTAAATTTGCAACTCTTCACCGGTAATGGTGATGTCTCAGTATGATCGAGTGAAATATTATCAACGGGAAGAAAAAAAACCCAAATAACCAATAAATCAATCAACCACATTGAAAGTGATACCTACCATTGATTTTCGCTAAATATACTCATATATACCCATTATTTATGGAACAATCACCGAATTTGTGCCTCGCTAAATTGAAATACCTCATGGTCCATTATTTAGATTTTTTAAAATACATGTAATGTGTATGAATTAGAGCGGAGTAGTGAGATTATTTTCATTTTAACCAGATTTCGTTACTAAAGGAAGGAAACATTTCAAGGACAAAAGTAAAACATACGATTGATGATACGCTAAACAAACTGCAAGATTTCTCACAGAACAACGAACAGTCTTCATCGGATTTGGTCAGCTCTATAAACTTGATAGACAAGATATTAGACATCTCCGAAACAGTCAATGTATCGCTTCCAGAGACGGTATGTTTAAATGGAAAAGTGATTTTAGTGAGTCTGGTAATCTAATGTATTATTAATTAATTTATTCTTCTTCAATTTTTTTTAATGATGAAAATTCTCATTTGTATCAGGTGGTCGTCACGACAATTGATAATCTGCTGGCAGAAAAGCACGTGATAACATGGCAGAATACTTCCTTAAAACCAGTAACAAGTTTTGTCCATTCATGTACAAACTATTATTTTCCGAAGGTTTTATTTATAACTTTCACACGTTCTTATTGTCTGAAGTTTTCTCTTGATATTTTAAAATCAAACAGGCAACTGCAACGGTGAGTAAGATATTACAGACGGTGGACAAATTTGGCTTGCATGTTTTGAATACTGTCAACCAGAATGAAAGCGTCACGTTTAACTCTACGAAAAATATGGGTACGAGCCACCGATGTTGAAGGTTTTCTTTTTTCATAAATCAATTAGATTAAGTACATTTGTAAAGGTGTTAAGAGAGTTCGTGATATGTTTTACATTATGCCTAAAATATTCATAAATAACGCATCTGCATTAATAACCAGACACTTCACCTTTGTTTTTAAGTACATTTTTTATTGTGTTGAGCATTGAATGAATTACAGAAATTAAATGTTTCTGGGGAATTGTCCTCCACGCACGTTGAAGACGTCTGTGTAAATTAGCTCATGGATGTCGGGTGTGGATCTTTGTAGGCCTCGCTGTCCAGTGTACTCCACGAATTTTCAATACAGTTTAAATCAGGGAAATTATCAGGCCATTCTCCTTTAGAAATAAAGTTTGGTAAATACTTTCTACCCCAATCCTGTGTCATGAGAGCGGTGTGAGGTGTTGCACTATTGAACAAATGTTGCGTGCCCTGGATATTGAATCAACTTTCGTTCATCGATCCTTCCACTGGTTTTCTATCATTTCAATGCAGGTTTTAGTTCTTTTTTGAAGAATATTGGTCGCATAATAATTGGCATGTATACTTTCTCCGGCTGGATCAGTATGAAGTTTGGACAGACCACGGACGTTGGCACTTGACGCAGCTGACGTCTGGTACCTCATCTGATTAGGGCCCCCACATAACATCGTCTTGTCCGTTCGGGACATCGAACAAATATTTTGCAGACTCATTACTGAAGATGTATTTCTCCCAGTTGATTTTGATCTCGCCTTCGCCCCCACTTTGTTACCTATCATTCACTTTTACACAGTTTAGCCACATCATTGACAACATCTTATAAAGCTAGAGCTTGCGCCCTTGCAGTCATTTTTTCAACACCTGTTTCAGACTTGTTTCAGACTTCTGCTTTTTTCACCGAACTTGTCATTTTGTTTTACTTAACTGATTACATCACTCCATAGTAATTACAAGAGAGTGCAGACAAGAAAGATAACTGTACATATGACTAGAAAATATGCTCAAGAATTACCAATAAAAATTTCAAAGAAAAGCATTGCTTCTTATAATTTTTTTTAAAATCTAAACACAGAACAAACTTTCTTAACACCCTTTATAAGCAGAAAATGATGTTGGCTTTGGTGTTATTTCTAAATTTAGCTTGTATATTGTTAGATAATAAACATTTGATAATGCATTTTTAATGATGAACAAGTGATTATAACGTTCAGTGAAACCAATTAACAACAATACGTCATGAATAAAGGCTACGATAAATATAAAGTAGAAACCACATCCAACTTTGTGAAACTTGAACGACTTGAACATTTGGGAATATAAGCGCTCATTTGTAGCATTTCATCGATAAATAAAATAAGATCTCTAGCTGTGTCCTTGAACTCGACATCAAAATATATCAACAATCTTTTATCTATGTTCGTTCATATTTGATATATCCCATATTGAATTCGAAATAAAAGATATGACAAAGTATTCCGCATCTGCTTCGGACGTACCTATTTGAATTAACAGAATCATCAGCGACACACTAAACATTCAACGTTAAGACAAACGGGGTGATTTCGGCTTCTTCACCATCAATTCTAATATTTATCCTCTGTCCATCTGTCAAAGGTGCTTACGTTTCAATTGACTCAATATGCAAAAGCTTATTTTGCATATGATAAGTTTATAAACAGAAACGGGCTACTGATAAAAAAGTCGACTGTACAAGGATTCCAAAAGTGTTGT
Source organism: Ostrea lurida (assembly GCA_903981925.1). Taxonomy (NCBI): domain Eukaryota; kingdom Metazoa; phylum Mollusca; class Bivalvia; order Ostreida; family Ostreidae; genus Ostrea; species Ostrea lurida. Next base: position 38,432 of record CAJDSM010033838.1, read on the forward strand.
TCTAAAGACAGCATATCGCAAATTCTATGGTCACTATATAGCAACCCTACCTGCCAAAACAACCTACCATTGAGTCAAACGCTGTCTGAAGTGTGTCATACCAATTAGATCATTCTTTATAAAGGGATTTTTATTACGGAATATTCCGTTTACTTTATCAAGATAGAGGGATCACGGCGAGTGAAACCGGTCCACAGTGGATACTTACTCCTCCTAGGCAACTGGTATCACCTCTGGTTTGTCCAGAGTTCCGTGTTTGCCCATTTTGTGAATTTCAATTCCATATTCAGGATTTATGAGATTGATTGTTAAGCCGTTTTTCATGCACTGCTTTGTCTACGGATTACCCCGTTTACTTGATCAAGACAATGGGCTCACGGCGAATGTTACCAATCAACAGGGGATGCTTACTTCTCTTAGGCACCTGATGCTATCTCTGGTGTATCCAGGGGTCCGTGATACCCAAATCTTGTTTTTGTATTATATTTAGAACTTTCGAAGTTGGTCACTGTTCGTTATCTTTGCCTTTACATAATTGTTGTTCGTTATCTCCACAATTTCTTCACGATTTCCTACACAGAATGCTGCTTTTCACTGCAATGTTTTATTTTTTTTTTAGTTATCACCGTAGCAAATATACCATCAGGCGACGATATTAGTTTTCCAGATGCAAAAACCTTAGGAAGTTCGTCTCTTGATTTACCAGCTCAAATACATGGACCAAACGAAAGTAATAACGAGTACCTAAACCATCAGTTTACTCTTCTTTAAAAAATACATTTCCCTTTCGGCTTGAGCATCACTGAAGAGAAATAATTTGTCGAAATGCGCATCTGGTGCATAAAAATTGGTACCGTATATGATTTATATTAAAAGGATATCGTAGATATAATGTCAGAATTAAAGTCATGCGTTTAATCTATGAATATTTTGTAGTAAGCATATCCTATTTGGCGGTAAAATATAAAACTATCGGAAACATCCTTAACGGTAATACAAGGTAAACTAAATTATTTGTTATACTTTGGTTGATTATTGAAAATATATTCATAGTACACGTTTTTGTTCTTGGTATGTAATGGAACTAAGGTTTGTATTTGTATTTTGCTTTCCTAGACAAAATGATACTTCGAAAGATAGAGTAGGTTCAGATATTCTGTCACTAACTATGAAGAATTGGAAGTCTAGCAAAAAGTTGGAACCACCCCTGAATTTGAAATTCTTAAAGAAAACAGTGAGTCTCATTAAAATCCAATTTGAGAATAATTTTTAAAATCGTATATATAAGAATTCATATGCCTACATGTATCCTTTTACTTCAGAATTTGAGTACTGTTAACGACGAGTGTGTGTTTTGGAACTTTGATCACAAGTAGGTGTAAATATATCTTCGTCACTATCTTTGTCATTTATGGCGCATTTTAGGAATATATCAGTTAATTGTATATAGCACTTTTCTATCCACGAGTCCAATAAATTGGAGTGAATGAATTCTTGTACTTTTTCAGTAATGGAACTGGTGGATGGTCAACAGTTGGGTGTAAAACACAGACAACACACGATTTGTACACACAATGTAACCATCTTACAAACTTTGCAATACTACTGAGGCCATACTCAAAGGTATCTTCTAGTAATCAAAATACTGAAAGTACCAATACGACGTGATGGAGTTGTTTCGAAGCTATTTAAAATAAAAAAAAAAAACCCGAAAACTTGCGAAAGAATTAAATTGAAACTCACATGCAGTAATCCCCCGTTATAACGCCAACATTTGTACCTCGGCGAATTTGGCATTATAACAGGGGTGGCGTTTTATCGGGGGAGGGTGACGTACAGTGGGGGGAGGGGTAAAGGGACAGCTAACATGAGATATCATGCATATTTTATTCTCTAATTTACCAGGCTAGTTTGATCAATCGACTAGCTTAACTGATTACTACAACTGGTCAACTATTTTTGTCTAACAATTTATCAAAGAGTGTAACGCATGTAGTTTGCGGTAATATGGTTTCAGCGTGTTCGTTACACTCGGATTTCACCTAGATTTGAACCCAAATAATTATGAATTACATAACCTATCATCTACTTGAGATTGAGCACTGTTCGTTATTTTCTCCTTTTTATTACTAGAAAAACGAACGAAAGAAAAACGCTGAATATAATTTGAATTAAATTAGAATAATCATATCAGTGTGTAGAGAACGGACTAACAATGGATATGAAACACGCGAGACAGTTTTTCGCCCAATGACAGATTGCATTATCGTTTTTCTATGTTAGATCGTTATAACGACCATAGAATTTCTGAAATACTTATTTTTTTTTAAAGCACTTCATATTTTATATCGACTATCGATTTAAACATTCAGAGAACAAGCTTTTGATCAAAATGGAATCGAATAGAAGAGTTGAGAAATGATGAAATGGAAAATCAGATTACATATCCATATTTTTGAAGCAATGTTCCATCATCATCTGGCATAATGGTGTGTATATAAATCATATACGGTACCAATTTTTATGCACCAGATGCGCATTTCGACAAATTATGTCTCTTCAATGATGCTCAAACCGAAATGTTGGAAATCCGAAACATGAAAGTAAAACTTGATAAAAGTGATCAATGTAGTGTCAAAAGATTGGAGCCAAATACTTCGAAGGATCAGAGCTATGCCTGAGGGAGATAATCCTTAATTTTAATATGAATTTCTAATTTTACATGTATGTCTCTCATATTTATTTCGATACGGTACGAGCTTTGTTTCTGCGTTTGTTCAGTTTTTTTAATCGAGGCAAGCTATTTACAAACAAGTTGTTGTTGCAGGAGTTTCAACAGTCACGTTTAAAGGCAGCATTTCGTAAATTAAATGGTTGTTATAACAATGTAGTATACAGTATGACCAACCATTCAAGTGAAATGCTGTCTGATGTGTTTCATAGCCATTGCTAAGTCATTTTTCACACATTGATTTGACTACGGATTGCTCCGTTTGCCTGATCAAGCCTATGGAATCACGGCGGGTGTGACTGGTCAACATGGAATGCTTACTTCTCCTAGGCATCTGATCCCACTTCTGGTGTGTCCACGGGTTCGTGTTCGCTCAACTCTTTGTTTTTGTATTCTATTTGGGACTTACGAGATTGATCACTGTTCGTTATCTTTGCCTTTACATATCCATAGCTTATCATTCCCAGATGAAATAGTTGACTTTAAAAAAATCAATTCCTTTAAATCAAACTTAACCAATGATTTGGATACCCTCAGGACCGATACCAAGCATCATCAAATCTTAACATTCAGGTGCCAAGGAGGAGTAAACATCCCCTGAAGACCGGTCACGCCCACCGTGAGTCAATTATCTTAATCAGGAAAACAGAATAATCCGTAATTAAAATCAGTGTATAAAAACGGCATAACAATTGCTAAAATGCCCAACTCTGGTTTTGTAGTCTATTTGGAACCTATGAGATTAATCACTGTTCGTTTTTGTTGCCGTTACAAACATGTCAGAGAGCATTTCGCCCAATGGTAACCATACTAGCAAAGAAACCGTTATTACTACCATAGTATGTGCGAAATGCTGATTTGAAACGTGACTGTTTAAACTCCTCAAACTTATCTTAAGTAGCCTGTCTCGGTTAAGAATTTCTCAAACTCTTCTACAGGTACATGACGAGGAGGATGTTTTAAATTGGATATCTTCGATTGGCTGCATTATATCGATATCATTCTCCGCAATAACAGTCGTTGTGTATCTTGTCTTCTGGAAGTAAGTCGTATATAAATGAAGTAAGGGTACTAACTGATCTCCTAGAGAACTGTATACAAAATGTTATGGTACATTGTAATGTCATGTCTTTACAATATACATTTATTTGCAGAGAAATACAATCATCATCCCTTTAGAAATGTCCCCATCTTGTAAAAGTCTTCCTTCCATTTCAAAATTTTCTACAACACTTCATCATCCAAGTAATAAGTGAAACGCTTACACTAGTTTATTCGATACGCAACGCATGCCATGCGTATGACGATTTTCTAAAGCGAGGACAATTACTAGCAAAAACGTTGATGTTGCAGGGTTATAATGAAATCTCATTGAAAGTCATCATTCCGCCAAATTCTACGGTCTCTATAATGACCTTGTTTGCGATAACAAATTTCACTAAGTCATATGTTTGACTGATTTGTTTTATATCCTTTGTTAGACGTCATTTTCTATTAGAATTGACGACGTATAACCCCGTTTACTTTGTTTCGATACAGACTCACGGTGGGTCGTGACCGGTCACAGAGGTGCTTACTCCTCCATGGCACCTCGTCTGCCTTCCACATTGTCGGAGGTCGGTTGCCCTATCTCGATTTTGTATATATTTTATGACTATGATTGCGTTTAACACATTGTTTACATCGTTAATTCATATATATTATAAAATTTGAATATGGACTAAGACGTCCATATTCAAGTCACAGAATGATTATCACAGTTCAATGCAAACAAGGGATTTGGTTTTGGTACTATTATTTCGTAAAGGAAGAAATTCATCATTTCTTGCATTTATGGGAGTACATGACGTTTGGATTTTCAATGTTAATAGATCAATTACATCGGAGACCACGAAAATGAAGAATAAAATCAACGTCTTTCTTTGCCTCAGTATCATCATGGCTTACTCTTTGTTTCTAGCTGGGATTGATAAGACCCAGTATAAGGCAAGATGACAGTCAATACATCATATATGACAAATGTTCATTTTCTTTTTATTTCTAATGCGTCTTGCTTAACTATTTGTATAGAGTATTTCGTTTGTTTCATTTTCGTGGAATGAAATATGTTATTGTGCCGTACGTAAATCATGAGGTGAACTATATGATAAATAGATACATGTACATATAAATGGAACATTATCATGTTTTGAAAATTACCAATCGTACAAAGATGAAATTCTGTAACAAATTATGCAATATGGTCGATAAATACAATCGTATACATAAAATACAACCATACCAAGTATTCAAAATCAGGGTACCAGCATCAGAATGTAAAATTTCACTTTCTATGGTTTTTACAGGTCGGATGTACAATCATTACAGCACTTTTACAGTGGTTGTTCCTGTTTATCTTCTTCTTAATGTTGGCCATGGGATTGGATTATTTTTTCAGCAATACAATGTTTTCTATATCACTCTCCAAAGCTACAAAACTTAAAAGTGACTTCAGCATCATTGGTAAAACCATCTGGGGCATTGTGACAGGTAAGTCATTTACTGTTTTTTATAATATACCTTTTTTTACCAATGTAGCAATAAATCAAAATTAAGCATTTACCAACAGATTAGATGTGTGAAATAATTGGTAGAGTAGATCAATATTCGTTGAAGACATGCTTCGTTGATTTTTGCTATTGAAGAAAATCCTCACATCAAGTGTTGAATGAACAATTTTATTACAAAGATAGTTGTCAAAGAACCTATATCCCAGATTGAAAGACGTCACCAATATCATAAAAAGAATTTTGATTTTCACAACAAATAATGAAACCATTCCATCTATTATATACGAGATTCAATTATCAAAGAACATGAATCATGTAGTTTATTTTTGTGTCATTGACTTTCAGTAATGC
>CAJDSM010033840.1:0-27836 GCA_903981925.1 Ostrea lurida
AAGGTTTTTATGAAGTTTTGGAATCAGTAAGGTACGGTAAATTCATATTCGTCCATCCCATCGACTGGGATATTAAATGTGTTTAAAACTGAAGCATGATTTGAAGTATTTCTATCTTTAGAAAGGGTAGTAGGAGTGTAAGTACGATTACCAAATTGGATTAATACCAAGTCGTTTAAAATGCAGTTGTAGTTACTGTAATGGGCTTTCAGACAAAAAAAAAATATTGTTACAAGCTTTGTCCGCTGAACAACATTATTAGTGATATGGATTCTTGGCAGGTATATGGACTCATATTCCCTGTCAAAGTTATATTTCCCTGCCAAGAATCCATATAACGAATATGTACTACAGCAGAGCGATCAATTGAACAGTCAAGAGCTAGAGGGGCAGGACTCTTGAGGAAAAAAGGAAAGTTGAGTGAAGAAAATCTTAATTTATTATGTACAACATTTATCCGGCATTCATTAATAATTCAAAAGACAATTGTATTTATTTCTTAAATTATAACATTGCATTTAATGTGAAAAAAGTTGTTAAATCTAGGCACGCAACGTTTATATTAGCCTAAAACAAATGGTGCAGTCGTCTCAACTATGACGTCACAAACGGTAAAACCTGTTTACAAACACGCAACCGTATTATTGTTATTATGTCATGAGCGAGTTTTGGTAATAATTATCAAGTAAGTAAATGTACTTTTACAAATAATTTTTGAGATTCGACTCAAACAAAGATGGAATAATGCAAAACGTAACGATTCATTTACGAGGCGGTTAACTATGGAAGCCATTTTGTAGATCCCATCTATTCTTGACAGGGTATATGGCCTCATGTACACGGCTTGTCGTCCAATCAAATGTCTACATTTTTCTCTGCAGTAGTACATATTCCTCATGGAACCTATCTAGTTCATTGATCACTTTCGGTTTACGAAATACGAAACACAGAAGGATAGATGGTACGAACCTTGGTACGTATATATGTCTAATACAGGATTTCAATATTCTTCTTATACTTTTAATCCATTCTGATAAGGTATCAAGTTCTTCTTTTTCATATTTGACCCATCGTCTGGCATAATCTTCGACAGAATTCATAATGGAGATGAAGTTCTGTCGCCAATTAAATGACCGAGGTTCTCTGAATTTAGGACCTTTTAAAATAAGTCTTAGACATCAAGTTTTTCAACATATTGCAAATGGAGAAAAATGTTATCAACGACGATGGCATGATATATTTAATTTGCGCCATTTATATCATTATGGCCTTTGATTCTACATTTATAGGTGTAATGAAGATTCTTATCTCGGTGACTTTGGAGAAGAGCACGCTGGAGAACAGTACCGAATTTCCTCTGAATGCGACGCTCAGCAGCATTCTGTGTCAACCGATGAATGGCACACGATACCACAGACTACATGATCTTTCGAAAAAGGTGGAATCGGCTGTACTTGAAGAATGGCAGAAAATCTACAGTCGCTCAATGATGAATAACTGCAGAAGTGGTCAAATAATGCTTGTTCTCAGAGCTGAAAACACGAACATTGCGGACAACCTCTCGCAGGCTATTTTATCCAATCGTTTTGATGACGTCATTATGGAGAAAACAATGAATGACACGACTGGTTTAGAGACGGGTTTAGTGACGAAATCGTCATTGGATAGACATGAATACCAGTCTTATAGAGATGCTTATATCTCGTTCCAAAGTAAGTATTCAACCAAGATCAGCCTATCAAAAATTGTGTCAGGTACATACGTGCGCAGAAGGATAATTTGTACTCTGAAATAGGACCACGGGTCACCCACCTTTTCATGCGGAATCTAATACTACGCTGTAAAATATAGTTCCATATAAGTGAAAGTAGAAAACATGATGGGTAACCTGGGGTAACCTACTAGTACTGCTTACACACTGATGGATGACCAGAGGTAACCTGGTATTGCCTCCACACTGATGGGTGACCTGGGGTAACCTAGTACGATTCACACTTGAATTGGGTGACCAAAGAGGTAACCTAGTACTGCTTACACACTGATGGGTGACCAGAGGTAACCTAGTACTGCTTACACACTGATGGGTGACCAGAGGTAACCTAGTACTGCTTACACACTGATGGGTGACCAGAGGGTAACCTAGTACTGCTTACACCACTGATGGGTGACCAGAGGTAACTAGTACTACTTCATCACTGATGGTGACCAGAGGTAACCTAGTACAATGTTACCTCTGGTCACCGCATCAGTGGTGTAAGCAGAGGAAGGATACATCTGATCCACTATCAGTGTGCAAGCAGTACCCAATTACCTCTGGTCACCCATTCGGGTGTAAGCAGTACTACATGTAGGTTACCTGTGCTCAACCGTCAGTGTGTAGGCAATACAAAATTACTTCTGGTCACCCATCAGCGTGTAAGTCGTACAAAGTTACCTCTGATCATCCAGCAGTGTGTAAGCAGTACTAGGTTACATGTACATCTGGTCTGTATCAGTTCTAGGTTACCTTGGGTCACCTATTAGTGTGCATTAAGCATACTAGGTTACCTCTGGTCACCTATCAATATATGTAAGCAGTTCTTGGTTATCTGTGGTCACCCATCAGTGTGCATATAGTACTAGGTTACCTCGTGTGACCTATCAGGCGCGTAGCTCCCTATACGCCAACACGCCGTGCGTGCACATCGAGGAAATGAAAATCAATCAATCAATCTCTTTTTGATGATCTTTCTACTTACATTGTAATTCCATTCACCATATATGGCGTTAGCTAACACAGTTACATTTAGCAGTGACTTCAATCTTTGATTAATTGATCTGGGTTATGTCTGACTGTATCTGAGGAGATTTATTCGATTCCATCAACGTATACGGCGTTATTTCCGGTATTGTCAGTTTTGTGTTGTCACGTCAAATAAACATGACGTCGAAACGTGAGAAATCAAGAAACAATAGACAGTTTCTTTGCTACTACGGGTTGTTCGTTTCTGCCAAGACAGGAGAGCAGATTCTGGACAGTTCTAAGAAACCAAGTACTGTTTAATAAAAAATTACAAAATTAGTACGTATTTCTTATTAATCACACTCAAATACTTCATTTGTACTTTGAAATGCTCTTCTTCTTGGGGTCCTGAAGACTTGATAACACCTAAAGTAATTACACTTTCCGTCAATCTCACTGTCCTTCGTATGATAACTAAAAGTTTGATTGATTATTTATTGTTTTACGTCCACTCGAGAATATTTCACTCACATGGAGAACGTCACCATTGCCGGTGAAGGGCTGCAAAATTTAGGCACAGGCTCGGCACTCAGGGCTTTGAGCAGGGAGGTTATCTTTATCATACCACACTGCTGTACACGGGGCCTCGGTTTTTCCGGTCGACACCTGCTGTGACACGGGGCTCGTTTTTCCGGTCACATCCAAATTACCACAAATACTGGTTAATACAGCTGTAGTTTTTAGGTCCCAGGAAATGGCGAGAATGCATAATTTTTGCACGATTTACCCAGAGCTTCTGGGGACATTGAGCCAGACCCCCTGCCGTAAGGCACCTCTTCGAGTTCGACCCTGCGTGCTATCATTTATAGCTAGCTACGCCCCTGCCTATTAGAGTGTAAGCAATACAAAGTTACCTCGGGTCACCCATCAGTGTATAAGCGGTACAAAGTTATCTCTGGTCACCCATCAGTGTTTTAAGCAGAGGAAGGTTACCTCGGGTCACCAGTCAGTGTGTATGCAGGGGAATATTACCTATGGGGCACCCCTCGTGTTTTCTACTTTCACTTCTTTAATGGAACTATATTTAACGGCGTAGTATTAAGGTAGGTGACCCGTGGTCCTACTTCAGCGTACAAACTATCCTTCTGCCGTACGTGCAGGTATGCCTTCGTTCGTTCGTTTGTTTTAAGTCCACTTCAAAATTGTTCACTCAATGAAGTTAGGTGAAGTGTCACTAATTTAGATTATACACTATCGTGAACAGCTGCCTCTTTTTCACAGGCAGGAATTGAAATCGATTCTGAATAGCTCCGATTTATGCAGTTTGAGGATTAGATAATTATATTTGTTTATTGCAAAGAGTTTTAACAACCATATATGACTTAACCTATAAACGGAAAAGAATGTAAGAAGCAATAAAAATTCAATCTTATTGTATAAGTTTTGATAATATTGTAATATGTGTTTGCGTGCGTGCATGTGTGTGTGGGTGCATGTGTGTGTGTGTGTGTGTGTGGTTACATGCGTGTTTAAGTTAAACTGGTACCCTGTTGGCTCTATAGCTTCTCGAGTCAATTGACCAATGAAATCGGCTCAATTGGGAAGCCAAAGTACCGCTTACACATTGTGTGTAGCACCAATCAACGGGGTACCAGCTTATGTGTATGTTTGTGTACTTTAATGGAACATTTGTGATATTTTTATACAGGTATCGGAGTTTGTACACTGGACTTCTCCCCCACTAATGACTACGTCATGTCCGCCACACTCTATATATTGTGCACGACTGTTATTGCGCCTTTACTGCTGATGATGATGAATACATTGATTATATTCAAATACATAAAGTGCCCGTATTATTCATTAAATGATGACGTCACTTACCTCAAAAGCGTCAATTTTGGAGGAATGGCGACGGCATTGTGTTGTGTACCGTACTATGTCATCAACTTCATGAATATGCATGGGATAGTGATACACAGAACACTGAACATTCTTTGTACTGCAATGTTTTATAATGCCTCGCTTTGTGTAACAGTGTCGTTTTTGATTGATTACATTTTTAAATCGTGTAAAAAGAGGTCAACTGGACAGCCATTAATGGAAACAACAGAACTTCAAAGTATTGTAGACTCTGCTGTCGAATAAAATCAATGACTACCACCTCAAAGATGTCCATCACAGGCAGCAATTGATCCCATGGCACAACACCTCATGCTGGTTTAACGTTTATTAATTTCATTACCTTCATTTACATCCCAGTTCGTCGATTATAGTTATGCAACTATTGAATATACATAAACATCTAGACAAATTCAACGATTTCAATCAATGATGAAATGGCGGGGAAATGGTTGTTCTGAAGATGAACTCTTTTCAGATTTTTGTTAATGTTATCCGTTACTTTAATAAGAAAGGATGACTTTGTGTATTGATCGTATTGAATTGTACACCTCTCTCTCTCTCTCTCTCTCATATGATATAATATGACGATGTATTATTTGCCGCAAGTTAGAGGCCAATAAACCTATGCAATTTGTCGTTTAAAATTTGAGATAGGTCTTCTGTTCATCGAAAAAAATATCTCTGATTTTCGAGACTCGCAACTATAACACTTTTCTTTGTCAATAACTAGTAAAATGTACATTGTTTGTGAAAATATGGTTTATCTTGTAAATTCTTATGTACATGTGTATAAATGACCTCAAATTTGATATTGAAATAAATATCTAATGTGCATTTAGTATAAATTCCATTATTACATGTATATGATTGAATACTTCCTAGCCCTCTGATTGACTGAGATTCATCAAAGTAGAAGTCAATAATTCCTCATATTCACCTCCACGTGACCCTCCAGGTGAATTTTAGGATTTATTGACTTCTACTATTTTGGATCTCAGCCAACTTGCCTCGATCGATCGATTCACCTCCTTACAATTAAAGCAAGGAACAATCTTGAAGATTTTTTTAAAGATCATTTAATCATTGTAATAAAACAATTATTGCTGCTTTATCAGTCAATACGATGATTTAGAACACCTTCAAAAGTAAAAATATTCACCTCGCCCTTTGGGCTCGGTGAATATTGTACTTCTCAGGTGTTTAAATCATCGTATTGACCTCAAAAACAGCAATAATTGTACATTATTCTCATTGATTTTGTCTGTCGTCATTTTCCATATATCGTAGAGCACGCATGATGACTTACCTTAGTCTTGTGTTTCTGTTGGTACTGACTTAGAATTCATGAAATGAAAAAAAAATCATGAAAAAATCCATTGTTAGTTCAGGAATGGAAGTAGTCCTTCTCTTTTGTCGTAACTTTCATGCAACTAGGTACATGTAGGGCCTGTCGACCTCAGCAACGACAAACAGGCGAGTGTTTATTGAATGTAACATCATTTCGGTCTGTTTTTGAAGAGGGTGCACATCATATTCACAAAGGCTTCAGTTCAAAAATGTAAGAGCGGAAAGTAATTAATGAGTAGCAATGTTCAAGGGGATGCGCCTTCTTTCTATCTTGGTTTCGCCAATGTCAGGCTACTCTGATATACCAGTGTTACAGAGCAATGGAAGTCAAAATGTTAAAACTTAAAATTGCATACACAATCTGCAAACACAACCCATGATCCATCGAATCAATACAATTATTCATCGTCCCGCTTCAGCCATATTCAATGTATTGGCGGATTTACCCCCCCCCTTTCCCCTTCTTGGTGACATACTTATTGACATGTAATAATATGGCTGAATTAATCTTCTAACTCTAAAACCAGGGGCTTTCACCACAGACCTTAAGCCTTTTTTTTTAGTCCCTCTTTCAACGTCCTCTCTCTGGTTTTTTGGTAGTTTCCCCCTCTTCAACGTCGCTCCCCCATACGACAAATTCTGGATCCGCCACTGATGCAGGGGACGTAATAAATATGTCGCGGTTCTGCAACCTGCATTCGGGGGGTGGTTGGTAGTGGGCAATCTCTATGTCTACTATTAAATTCATGTGTTATAAAATGATTGATATATTTGTGATAAATCGGGCACCCTTTCGTTGAAAAATGTAGACACCCCCTTTCAAACATTCCTGGATCCGCCCCTACAATTTGTTGTCGTTTGTGTGGCTTCGCGCATGATATAGAAATTATAAAATGCGGAACCTAACTTCGCAAGTCAGATCAAAGATATTTTGGATTTATTAATCAACCTAAGCTAATTAAAATAAATTGCTATATGAATTTCATAATACATTGCATGCACCAACCATCTATTATTACGTAACATCGGCAAGTCGGCTAGAAAACTTCATTCCATTAATTTAATAGTATAGATACTTTTAAGAAATATTTGTATGGAAACTGAAATAAGTCGACCTCTTCATTCCGAGATCTTCACGGAGGCTGCAAATGATTCATTGATTAAACATCTCGATGATATAGGGTGCCTTACCCACAGATGTATAAACAAGTTTCATAAAACATTGGACTCAGTCTTGTGACGTTGTGTTATAAAATGTACAAAACTTGATGTATATAGCGAGCTGCCTTCACATCATGTTTTTACAAAGCTAATGAATACGGCAATTTTTAGTCTGAAAATCCATAACGTATGGACAATATTGAACAAAATAACGACCTGTCAACACGAAACGAGAGTGTTAGTTGTCACGAAATTCACACAATCTTCCAAAGTTCTGTTGATCAACAAAAGGAAACAAAGGAATTTGTATATTTTATTTTTACTACAAATACAATTTGATATTGTCCCATACAGTTATATCACATTTATAATCTATGTGTTTCATCGGTATAGAAGCGTGTCTGTCTGTTCCGATCAGAGGACTTCGATACCCAACTGACGGCATCATGAAACATAGAATTATATGCACATATACTTTTTATTTATTTTTTTCCGAAATAAATATTTCTACTAAAATATAATCTAAAATCCTGGCTGAGTCTAAAATGATATTCTAATAGACAAAAAAAATATTTACAAAGTTTTATAGAGATTGTTGTAAGGTTGGTCATCATCGTTTACAGGAGAAACACGATTACCAACATCCGTCTGTACGTATACAAGTAATACTATAAATTCTAATCTACATGTAGTGTCCATGCACATGTAATGATACTCTAATTATGATACATTTGCATTTATTTATCAGGCATGAAAAAAAAATTGCGACATTTTTCGACAAGAATTTAAAGAAAATGTTGGTCAAACATTTACCATCATATGTTACTCTTTGGCAACTCTCAACATCCTATCGTGGCAAATGTCTTTTGTGATTTGAGAAATTTTTTATACAAAAGAACCGTAACTAATACAAAAATATGGATACAAATATTAGGATCATTACAGCGACCGTTTATTTGTCTTTTTCCAGAGAAGTCTTCCACCTTATTTGTACTCAAGCCAATGACCGTCAAATACATACATCAAAGTTGACAAAGTGTGCGTGGCTCCAATTTGAACTATCACTGGAGGTTCCTGGGAAATGTCAGCAGCACAGGTCCGTTGTAGACAGATAACCAGAAAAGAAGAAATTCGTTGACGTTTGTTCAAGCAAATGTAAAAGTAATTTCGCCGTGGCTAAAGAGGAAGTATTGAACCGTCATCACGAGTGTTTATCAAGGACAATTTCTTCAGCCTATTTCAAAAACACCTCATTAAGACTAAGATAGGCAATACTGTTATGGAACATAATTATCGGACCAAAACGGTATTTGCTCTCATAATTACTCATCACCTATTCAAACGTTTTCAATGAGGACTGAGATGAGATCCATTTTGTCTGTGTACATGTTGAGTTTTTCTAGACCACACAATATATACAACCATGATTTGGAATCATACGTGTAGGAATGCATTTCAGTACACTACAATAAGTACTCAGTATATACAGGAACATTGTGTGGCTCTAGTCCAAACTTGGTCATCACGCTTTTGCGATTCCAAACCTCATCAATAGAAACACATGTCGTTGAACTTGTACCTGAAAAAAATATATATATATGACTACAATATTAACTTTCGAATATTAATTTCACAGCACTCGAAACGAGAGGTAATTATGTAATTGTTAGAGATTTCTGCAGGGACTACAAACCTTCCGCAAACACCATGCTGTACTACGTCAGGTTCACGCCCATTCTTTTCAAAGCTAGCATGGCATTAACTGCTTTCTGTAAAATATAGATTCCGAGTGTATCGCGGTGCGGTTTTCGCAATTCAAGACAGAGAATTTACGCAAGAACAGTTTATTAAGATACAAATGGACACGCGCTCTCAATACACTGCACCATAAACTGCAAGGAAGACTAAATCCTACCTGCCACTTTCGTCTGAAGACAAATTTCTTCAATCTTTTCTTGGAAAGCGACCGCTCCGGTAAACGTGCTTCTCTTTTCTGGGAGCGCTGTAATACACAAAATTAAATAAAGAATGTGCCTAACGCGCGCGCGCGTGCGTGCGTGCGTGCGTGTGTGTGTGTGTGTGTTATACCTACCCTTAGCCAGATGTGATCCAAACACTCTCGAGCGGTCATTCTTTTCCTGTAAAAAAAATGAAGGAAACAAAATTAGAATAAACAATTTAAAAGCTTATAGGTACATTAGTTGATCATTTGTTTGCCGTTTACTCAGTAATAAATTACCTCGGATCTTTCACCAGTAATCTAGATATGAAATCTTTGGCATCCTTTGAAATACTTTCAAATTCTTCAGCACTAAAATCCCATTTTGCCGATGTCACATTCACAAGAGTTTCTGCTTCATTATCACCGACGAAGGGGGATAATCCCGACAACCTATTTTTAAAAAGATCAAAATTTACTTTTTATTTTTTTAATGAATTTGTATTTAAGCTGTCGTGAAGTCTTAAATGCCCCCAAAGATTTCTTTTCGTGCGCGCCCGTATGCTTGGCTCTGCCCGCCATATTTCTTTGAGATATCACATCTTTAAGAAACCGTGTACTCAGTACTGAATTTTGTTTCCAAAAACGTGACCGCATGGGATGTCTGGGATGTATGTCGTGGTGCATGAATGCATTACGCAGGTTAAAAATGCGAGCGGGCTAATTTTTTTCGCACAGTTACATGTATATTCGTCAAATGTTTGTAACTAAATAGCACATGAAAAAAGAAATAATTTTTATCTGTTTTAAATTCAATATGCACGGAATGTTCATCTGG
This sequence comes from Ostrea lurida, assembly GCA_903981925.1. NCBI lineage: Eukaryota > Metazoa > Mollusca > Bivalvia > Ostreida > Ostreidae > Ostrea > Ostrea lurida. Next base: position 9,913 of record CAJDSM010033840.1, read on the forward strand.
GTGCATATAATATGCTTTGAATTGTTCTTCTCTGTGTCCATTTTTATTGGCAAGTTTTAAGACTACAAAAATCCTCACAACATTGACACCTTGTACACGTACGGACATACTCAGCGAATCAGTCAAGTATTTAAAATACAGTGGATCTAAATGTTTAGTACCTAAAAGAAATATGGCAGGACAAATACATGTATAGGCATTGCAGGCATGTGTGTCAGTTTTAATACGTATATCACGTGTACAAGATACGTGTATAATGTTCAACGGCCCAAATCTACTATATCGATCCAGAAAGTTAGACACCGCTTAACATTGCAAGTCGCCAATTGCAAGAGAACAATCTTGTTGAGATTAAAATGGAAGAACTTTTGGGATTTCTATTTTCTATTTTCTTTATCCTTAACTTTGAAATCCAAAAGGAACCAAGATATTGGTGAAATATGACATCCTTACATTATACATTTTACGTTGAATACCAAATACAGAACAGAAACTACTTAAAGGAAAGTTACTTAATATATCTTTATTCGTGATCCTAATCGTTTTCCATTTCATATTCAAAAGCTGTATAATAGGGGTCAGGTAGCGAGTCGTCATTCTTGAAAACTTAAATGTAAATCTTACAAAGAATTCGACATTTCCTTTTCAGCGATCTTGTTCTTGATTATGTAACCGTAAATAGTACTAAATACCAATAGGAACTAGAAATACTGTGAGTAAAACTCACAAAGGAATACCCCCGCCACCCACATATTTTTTATGCTCACTTGAGTCACTACAGCTTGAACAAAGAATATGGCCCGGACATAATTCCATCTTAAAAACCCTACAAGTTTGACCTTGAGATCAAGGTCAAACAGAGTCATGAATGTACGTGACACATCCTTCCATGGTGATACAATCCTCTCATGGTGAGACACCCACATGCCAAAATATAATCCAAGTTAGAGAATTTTAACTTTGACCTTGAGGTCAAAGGTCAAATATGGTCATGAATGTATGCGCCACATTCTCTCATATTGATACACCCATACTGCTAGTTTATGGTATGCCTACATCAAAGAACAAAGAAGTTAAGGCTTGGACACAAATCTGCACTCACAGACGACAAGACAGACCAGACAGACAGAACAGACAGACAGACAGACAGACAGACAAACAAAGCAGAGTACATGACACATCGTCTTATGGTGATCTATCCATGTGCCAAATATAGAATGCCTATGATAAAGAACAAAGAAGTTATGGCCCGGACACGAATTCATGTTAAAAAATTTACAATTTTGACCTTTAGTCAAAGGTCAAGTCATACAGAGGTAAATGAATATACGCGACACATCGTCTCATAGTGACACACCCATGTGCCAAATATGGTATGCCTATCCTCAAAGATGGCCCGGACACGAACCTGCACAGACAGACGGACAGACAGAAAGACAGACAGACAGACAGGTGATTCCTATATACCCCCCCTAAAACTCTGTTTGCGGGGAGTATAACTATGATTTGTATAAAGACTATAATTATTACTGAAAGTATGACCAAAAAATAGCTATACATGTAGCTTAGAATCTTGATTAATATTTTTTTTCACTTTATCTATTGTTCTTCACCTGTAAATGAAACCAATATGAGCCAAGGACTTTATACAAGGATTCATACGCATTTTATTACTATAAATCTTTTCAGATGAATGGCGGAAGTTTCGGAACAAAAACGTCGCAAATTTCGTTTTTTTTTTATGTCCTTGACCCTTGCAAATTAATCTGAACCATGCATTAATGCATGGTACCATTCTTCCATGTTGGCCTGTCAGACAAAATGTGAAAGAAATATTGTTGTTTTAATCTTGTAGATCTTTGAAAGCCAAGAGAGACTTCAGTCAGTATATAGGATACCATCCTCGCAAGTTTGAGAACTGTTTCAGAGATTGTATACTAACGAACGTTATGATTGCACATTTAGGTATGGATGAATGAACAGACAAATTACAATAAGCGTGAAGAAATCTCGTGTATAGAAACTTACAGAACATAACATATAACACCAATACTCCACATGTCTGTTGCCGGGGACGCAGGGTCAAAGTTCACCACCTCTGGTGCCATGAACTCGGGCGTTCCAAACAGAATACGGAGGTCACCGGAAGGATCATATTTTCGTGCCAGTCCAAAATCGATAATTTTTATGATATTACCTTCTCGTGTAAGGCATAAAATATTCTCAGGCTGTAAAACAAAACAAAAAAGTCAAAATGAGTGTGGATTTTATCTCCGAAGTATCTACAAGGTTGTCCAGATAATTATTGATGTTGTTGATTAAGAATGTCAGTTGTATACAAGAAAGCTGACAATTCAAGTTATCAGACATTAAACAGTCAGGCTGATCTCCAATGAAAACGGAAAATACAAGACATAAAACAGTCAGGCTCATCTCAAATGAAGAGGATTTCCTGTTTCTTAGCCTAGCATGGATAAACTTGATTTTAATTGAAATATCTGAAGAAATGTCTATATACCTTCAAATCTAAATGTAGAACTTCTCTGCAATGCATAAAAGCAATGCCTTCACAGATCTGCCTCATAAACATAATGCAGGCTTTCTCCGTCAGGATAAAATCATCATTAATTACCCGCTCAAAGAGCTCTCCGCCCGAAATTCTAGGAATAGAAGCAAGAAAGTTTTATAAAAAGTTCTGATGTAATTTTGTAAAATGAATCGATTGTTGAAAAGAAAACATCATAATCGTTTAAAATCTTCTTCGAATTGTCTTTTGTTCACTGGAAACGATAAGGTTAAGCGTTCTAGCAATTAAGTATAGCTCCTAACAATTAGAAAACAACATTGCATACGCCTAGAGTTGTACGATAACATCTTTGACCTTTGGTCTGATTGAAATAAGCAGAACATCTGATTAGAACCAGGCGTGTTTACAAGTTTTAAATAACTCGGTTCAATTATCTTTACTCACAATTCTGTTATGATACAAAACGTGTCCTTTTTCTCGAAGGCGTCATACAGCTGCAGCAGACGAGGATGCTGAAGAGTTTTCATGATGTCAACTTCGTTCATGACGTCATCTCTTTCCTGCAGACCATTTATTGCGATGAACTTTGCTGCTAAGAACCTCCCAGTTTTCTTCTCTTTACATTTCTTAACCTCTCCAAATTTCCCCCTTGAATATTTTAAAGAAAAGCTTATGGATCATAAATCGCTATGTTATAAAAAAAATCTACCAATGAACGTTATCTGGAAAAAAAGAATCTCAGCCTCCATGTGTGGAATAAGATATGTATATATCAACGTGTTGAATATAACGATGAATATATCTATATATTGAATAAAAACTGTATATATCGATACGTTAATTAAAAGGTTCATATGTATACATCTAGCGATGTGTATACGCGTATTTATGTGTTGAATGAAAAAATGTATATACACATTGTATCTATGTGTTGAATAAAACAATAAAACAATCTATACACATGTATCTATGTGTTGAATAAAACAATGTATATAATCTATATGCTGAACAAAACAGTGTATATACGTATGTGTTGAATAAAATAATGTAATTAATCTGTATGTTTAATAAAGCAATGTACATGTATATAATATATGTGTTGAATAAAACAATGTATACACCCGTATCTATAATTGTGTTGAATAAAACAATGTATATACATGTATCTATGTGTTGAATAAAACAATGTATATAATCTATGTATTGAATAAAGCAATCTACATACGTATAAGTTGAATAAAACAATGTATACACACGTACTTATGTGTTGATAAACATAAATATATATATACATGTGTATATATATATATATGTGTGTGTGTGTGTGTGTGTGTGTGTGTGGTGTGTGTGTGTGTTGAATAAAACAATGTATAATAATCTATGTATTGAATAAAGCAATGTCTATACAATGCACGTACATGTATGTGTTGAATAAAGCAAAATAAATATCTATGAGTTGAATAAAACAATGTATATATTCTATGTTTTGAAATAAAGTATACATGTATTTCTAAAATAATGTATATAATCTATGTGATGAATAAAACAATGTATCTATGCGTTGAATAAAACAATGTATATACGTATGTGTTGAAAAATAAATTGAATGTATCTGTATGTAGAATAAATGTAAATCTACGTGATGGGGAAAACAAAGTTTTAATATTAACATATGTGTTCAAGAAAGCATGCAAAGTATGTACCTATATGTTTAAAAAAAACAAACAATGTACATGCATGTATCTATATTTTGAATAAAACAATGTATATATTTCTTGAAATACGCTGCAAAGGCAGACGAACCTTAGATATAATAACTTTGTTACTGGTAAATCGGAATGGAATTTGCAAAGAAATAAAACAATTTGTGGAAGTTTACAAATATTTCAAAATAAGATTACTTCTTGTCGTGAGATAATATAAATTTTAAGTCTTATCGCCGATTATAATATTTTTGGGATATCTCAGATAAAGATTATCTATATACACTTGATTTACCTGCCCAGCAGTAGATCTGTGACGTCATAGTCCTCGGTAACCCACTTTGATTTCTTAATCAAGACATTTCTGTGTTCGAAGGTCAATTCATCGTCTGCAATAAATATACACGGATTATTTCATTGAGCAACGTGATAGTTAAACAAGATCTGTATCACGAAACTCTTGAGATTATTATTCTTATGCATTTAGAATATCAAATAAAACTCATCAACAACAGCTATCATACAGTGTACATACAACACCATTAGAGAACATTTTGACATGCTTACATAATGTTTAACGAAGAAACCATTTTAAAAGAGCTTGTAACAAGTAATCAGGTACATTGATAACTCGGTCAAACTTTAATTATATCAAATCCCTCTGAAAGGTTCTTGAGTTTTTATCATTTTCCCCCTCATTCACTTTTACATAAAGTTTACCCATAATGCAAGGTGGGTTTTTTTTTTTTTTTTAACTCTTCTCAAAAATTAATTACCGCCCGCTTATTCCAATCCTTTTTTACATACCCTTACCGAAATAATCATTGGAGGCGCAAGACGAACAATGAATGACATTACTAATGACACAGAACATACCAAAAGGTAGTATGCAAAACCCCGGGCGAGCAGACAACTTATTATGCATCTGTTCGACTTCTTAAAAGTGCACGTGAGTTTTTATTAGCGCCAGGCACTGAATATGTCAGGGGTGATATCAGGTGATATCTGTGTTGTTGATACAACTGTTTGTGTGCAGATTCCAGGTGTTCAAAACAGAGATGTTTTTCCTATGTGAAATTGGAAATGCTTTATGAAACCGACAAATTAAACTTCATATTGGATACTTCTTAAGTTAGTGCGACTTAATCACGGCGCGCAAAATTGATCGCTCGATTGACTCGAATTGGGAAAAAAGTTTTTTAAAAACATCATATATGGTTTTTATGAAAAATTGAGTGTCCCTTTTTCTAAGTGCCAACAACAAGAACAACAACAATAACAGACACAACGCCAAACGGTGTCACAAGGTCAAACCGAGGCTAATCTCAAACCGAGGCTAATCTCAAATACAACGTCATGGCATCAACGTCACAAAACCATAGTCGACATATCATGTTTCAATACTCTCATCTCTCTCTTTCTCTCTCTCTCTCTCTCTCTCTCTCTCTCTCTCTCTCTCTCCCTCTCTCTCTCTCTCTCTCTCTCTCTCTCTCTCTTCTCTCTCTCTCTCTCCTCTCTCTCTCTCTCTCTCTCTCTCTCTCTCTCTTCTCTCTCCTCTAATCAACTACATTCCTCCAAGTCATTCATTTCTTATGGATCATTAAAATTGACAAGTAAAGTGCAATTAATCGGTCTGAGGAAGTTAATGCCTAACCTTGCCAAAACATATCTGCAGAAGAAGCTTTCAAAACGTGATGTACTTTCAAAATGCTCATTAAAAATACCGTTTTAAATTCGTTCGCGCATGGTGTTGATAACTTCTATTTTCAGGCAGTTCATTATAGTTTTCTTTTCCCCGCTTATCTATGTTGAAAAATAAGGTTAAGTGATTGGGGAAAACGTGAATGCATTCGACTTATTTTTGTTGAATGAGATGTATTTTAACTACGGTAATATTGGTTGCTTGTTTTACGTCGCTTTGAGAATATTTTTCACTCATATTGTGACGTCACCAGTTGTAGGTGAAGTACCACAAATCAATGCACAAATTTAGACATACATTTATGTGCAAATTAAAGGTCACACAACAATTTTTCACAATGTTTTTTCATTGAAAACCATACTTTTTTGTATGCTTGGCGCCGTAGCATTGTTTTCTCTATAACGCGACACGGGACCTCCGCTTTTTATAAGATCATATCCGAAAGATCCATGATTCTCAAGATATGTTAATACCATTTGCTGAAATTTTCTACTTTCTGTTGTAAAACAAGATCACAGATGACACCATTTGGGCGTGAACGCATTTCTATGGTCTTTTTTCTACCTTAACATTTGATAAATGGACAAAATCATCGAAAAAACCTACACAATTTACAGATAAGTCGACATAATTGTCGGAAAAGTCAACATAATTATTTGACAAGTGACGACACAAATATGCCACCATACGTATTAAAGTATATTACTCCCTTCTCTTTAAAAACATACAGTCACGTTAGTTAGATTCACTAGAATGTCTAGATACGTTAGTTAGATTCACTAGAATGTCTAGATACGTTTAGTTTAGATTCACTAGAATGTCTATACGTTAGTTAGATTCACTAGAAATGTCTAGATACGTTAGTTAGATTCACTAGAATGTCTAGATACGTTAGTTAGATTCACTAGAATGTCTAGATACTTAGTTAGTTACTAGATGTCTAGATACGTTAGTTAGATTCACTGAATGTCTAGATACGTTAGTTAGATTCACTAGAATGTCTAGATACGTTAGTTAGATTCACTAGAATGTCTATACGTTAGTTAGATTCACTAGAATGTCTATACGTTATGTAAGATTCACTAGAATGTCTATACGTTAGTTAGATTCACTAGAATGTCTATACGTTAGTTAGATTCACTAGAATGTCTAGATACGTTAGTTAGATTCACTAGAATGTTATACGTTAGTTAGATTCACTAGAATTCTATACGTTAGTTAGATTCACTAGAATGTCTACATAGTCTACGTTAGTTAGATTCACTATAGAATTTCGAATGTTAGAATTTTACAATATGGTATTAAAAGTACATGAAAATGAAAACTTGTGTTAGTTCCGATCGAGTATGCTTGAACAGCACATCACTCGATGGAAAAGAAATCATTCATGTTTGCCATCTGTTTATCAGTTTACCCTAGAATTCTTCTTACTCGAGGAAGAAAATATATCACATGACTAAAGTACTCTTGGAATAACAGTGTCGTTTACATATTAATCTAAGAATTATTCATGCATCTAGACAACTTTTAAACAGCGATAAAAAAACACCCAAAAAACACTACGGTATGGTTAAGTTTAAAGCGTGGTCACACTTGCGGTGATGCCGTAGTGAACTGTGGACCATGAACCGTAGTAGATCGTAGTTATGAACCGTACTAAACCGTACAAGACCTTAGTATGCCGTAGTAGACCTTGGGTAAACTTTGATGTTACCGTGTACAAAACCGTGGAAAAGCCAGAAAATTTTGAACATGCTAAAAATTTGGCTACGGTATTTCTACCTTGATAGACCTTGTGTAAACCTTACTTAACCGTAGTATACCGTAGTTCACCGTACTTCGATTCGTCGCAGTTACCCGTAGTTAACAGCAGTTACCTATACTACGACCTCAAGGTTGAGCCGCAGTTAAACGTAGCTAACCCTACTTAACCGTAGTTAACTTTACTTAACCTTACAATTCAATGTTCAGCTACTTTCGACCCCAGCTAGCCTCAGTTACACGTAGTGAGCCGTACCTGACACTACGGTTGACTACGGCCTACTACGGTATTTTTGAACTACGGTTTACGTACTACGTCAATACCGCAAGTGTGATCACTAGATCCTTTAAGATTCAATAGCATGTCTACAGGAAGCTTCAGCCAATCAAATAAGTCAAGCTGAATTGTTTAATGACTTGTTCCATTCTTTGAATAGAAATCATTAGAATGGCTTCCCTGTACATGTATACATGCCTGTTGACAGGGATAGGAAAGAAGATGTCATAGCGGTTGTCAATATCCAATCAAGAATTGTTTTACAACACACAAAAATCGATTCATGTGACTTTCAGAATCATAAGTACTAGAGAAAATACAATCCCAAACCTTTTCGTGGGAAGAAGTAAGCAGCACTTTTCTTAATCAATGGCCATTGACCGTCCGTGGCCCTAGGTATAAGGTTTGTATGTTTGTTAATTTGTCAAATTCGTTAACGTTGTCACATTTCATAATCAACTAATGGAAGCAATTCCTTAATAGGTTAGGAATTCCAAAAAAAAAAAAAAAAAGGATGTGCATAGTAAACAGCATTTGTTCTAATGCCATTAAACACACATCCAGGTAAGCTTTGGTATTGATCCTACTTTTAGCCAATTTACAACATCATTCAAAAACCAAACCGTTCCTAACAGTACGTTTTGCATATTTTTCTTATACATGTATATGAGGAACTTTAACAAATGTATTACACGTGAAATTGCCTGGGTAATCTTCTGAGTGAGGCTTTGTGTAAGATTTATGTATTTTGTCTTTCTGGAAGATGAAAAAAGAAGTTTGATACATATATACTCCGGATGTACATACCGAAAGTAAATTGCTGTGGTGAACATTGAGTTGGTATAAACTAAATAATTATGACAGTAAAACAAATCGGGACTTGATTTATATGGTTTTACACAAGTGTGAACATAGACAACCGATGGTGTGGGGCAAGATTTGTTATCTATCAACAAATGAATATATACAGGAATGTCTTGACCAGAACTCTCCCCAGAAAAATGTTCAGAGATAGATCTGAATGATGACGGATTGGAAACTCCTCGCATTTGTCATTTTCATGCTTGTTGAACAAGATGTCCTGGAAAATGGAAATGGAGTAGAATCCCATTTAATTCGATCAATAAAGTCTAATACATCAAACTGAAACACAGTACCGCTGAGTGGAGAATTCCAATACTCCTTCAGACAACTGGTAGGTTTCTTTTTTTTTCTGTCTCTGTTGCGTTCGGTCCTGAAATTCCATTCACTATGACGTCACAAAGTACTCACCTCCTGATGGTTCACTTTCGTCAACATGAACTTTGCCACTTTTCTTCATTTTTGAGTTTTCTATCACCATACATCTGTGAAAGAAGAACACATATCGTGAGGTTGGAGTATAAAATATGTTGTTTTCCCTTTTGGACCTACATTGTATCATTTGACCAATTGCATAAAGAGGAAGAGAAAATATTTGAGTATGGCACAATGAATCAGAAAACGTTCAGGAAAAAAACCTCAATACTTGATATTTTAGGCGCGGGATATATTTGTCACGTTGATCGTTATGGGCAGACGATCAAAGTCATTTTTACGCCTCCCACAAATTATGTGTGAGGTACATGTATATATGATACAACCTTTGTTTACAAATTTGTCTGTCAATTTGTCTGTCTGCGTTGTATAGTCGATTGATTGTATATTGTTTAACGTCCCATTTCGAGAATATTTCACTCATGTGCAGTCCTGAATGTATGTTATGACCTTGGCCCAAAATCATGTGAGCCAAAGTCAAAGCCATTTGGATAAAGAGTTTAGAATTTGTGTCCATGTCATACTTTTGTTAATAATGCAATAGTAAATTATCAAGCTTGGCATAACCTTTTATGACTTAAAGGTGTAAAATAATCTTGACTAAGGTCAGATGTTATTTGCTCAAGTTCAAATTCACTTTGAGAGAAGTTAAAAATGCTTGCCCATGTCATTTGTGACCAAACAATACGAAACAATCATCCTTGACATAAAGGTTGCTATGGTTTGGGAATGCGTCATTCATAGAATGCAAAGGCAACGAACAGTGATCAATCTCGTAAGTCCCAAATATAATACAAAAACAAGAATTGGGTAAACATAGACCCCTGGACACATCAGAGGTGGGATTAAGTGCAGAGGAGGAGTAAGCATCCACTGTTGACCGGTCACACCCGCCGTGAGTGCATTGCAAGTAAACGGAGCAATCCGCAGTCAAATCAGTTAATGATCGTAAGCTATACATTACAAAGCGTAACTAGGATTTTCATCCGTAGAATAATATAAGAGAACGTTGACTCCAATCGACATATCGCGGGATTGTAAGAGCGGCATGTCAAACACAGATGCAAGTCTCCCTGAAACAGGTCTAGTGAAATTCTAATAAAATGAATTCTCATTTGTATCATTCGAAGGACCTAGTTCTACAAGATTATCTGTTCAATGTTTGTAAACACTTGAGTATGCAAGGTCGGTAACCCTTCCGTGGTGTCATGGTTGTTTAAGACATAAGATAACCCATTTACTAGCGTGTTGTTCACTGAATGTGCGTTAAACTATATTCACCGTACTCAATAAATACAACAACGACGGACAATTATAAATAACTGGTGTCGTTTTTATTTTATAAGTGATATATATTGTTTAGTAGCTTCTGTTGTACCCTCATAGTAATGGGGCGATTACGCTAATGATATCAGTGTATTAGATTTATAGTTGATTCTAAGAGATGTCGTTTTATCTTGGTTTTTCCATTTACATTATTTAACAATAAAGAAATGTCTGGAAATGAAACACACACAAGGGGTTTTTTATATTCAGATTTGACAGATGAAAAGATAAATCAATAGACAAAATCGGCAACATACATCTGTTTGGAAATGTGTTATCGGTAAAACAGCAGTATGCTGTCTATAAAACGTGTATCTATCAAAGCTGTCGAAAATGTAGGTGAATACTTTCACTAAAGATAAATCAAAATTTGAAATGATTTTTAATACATATGTTATTGTACGGTATATGAATAACAAATGTATTTTAAAACTTGTAAAACTTGTTTTAAAATCGTGTAGAAAAAAATCCAAGAGTATTGCAAAAAAAAAAATGAAACAGAATTTACACGACCACACATAACTTCAAAAGAGGGACCGATCTGGTTTATATCATACTGTTTAAAAAGGCAACAACTCAGACAAGTTTTTCTATAATTTTCCCCTTTCAATCGAGACCACCAGCTGTTATGGGTAATTTTAAGTCCCCCTCAAAGAATCAAAGTTTAGAGAGAAAATTGAAAGTTTCCAAGATGAAGAACACCTCTCTGACATTTCTTAAACAATCTCTTTTTTTTTGTCTTTTTTTTTTTTGAAATCAAGAAATTTGTATAACACATTTCAGTTTTTTGATGCAGCAAGTGAAAAGGGGTCTGAATTCACATATCCCTGATTGATCTACCTGGCGAAACCCTACAACCCCTCTATGCGATATTGTTTGGACTTTAGAAAGTGCTGTTTTTTCTAAAATATATTTTTTGATATGCATGTCCCTCATGCAAAGCTCTTCTCCGTCACTGACCTTTGGCTGTAGGTTTAGACTTTGTTTAGGTTTTTTTTCTATAAAATTCTTCATTTATTGTCCTTGAATTTCCACCCCGTGGGGGTCCGGGTTAGAATAGGTCCCTAGCATCCCCTTGCGTGTCGTAAGAGGCGACTGAATGGGGCGGTCATTCGGACGAGACCGAAAAAAACTTAAGCCAAGTGTCACAGCAAGTGTGGCACGAAAAAGATCCCTCCCTGCTCAAAGGCCCTGAGTGCCGAGCATAGGCCTAAATTTTGCAGCCCTTCACCGGCAATGGTGACGTCTCCATATGGGTGAAATATTCTCGAGTGGGACGTAAAACAATAAATAATCAATCAAGCAATCCTTGGATTTCCAAACTAGTATCGCTGATGAGAAATTATTACAAGTACAGTTGTATTCAAAAACTGCACTTTTAACATAGAGCGGAGAAGAAATTGTTATCTCCCGAACAAAGACTGCCAAGACCGTGAAGACAAACTGCTGAACACTTTCTTCTCCAGGGTGTATATAAGATTAATGAAGGTTTCAAGGTTTTTAGGATATTGGCCCCAGACAAATCCTCCAGACAATGAAAATCGTCAATGTTGTTAATCTAACCTACACACCTCAGCCTGACAATGAAAATCACCAATGTTGTTAGGAAATGGATCACATTGAAGACACGTGATTAGGAAATACACAATCCTAGGACACGTGGTTAGGAAATATACAATCCTAGACACGTGGTTAGGAAAACCACAAACTTAGACACGTGGTTAGGAAAATATACAATCCTAGACACGTGGTTAGGAAATACACAATCCTAGACACATTCCCAGACAATCAAAACATCAATGTGGTTAGGAAATAAACCACCCTAGACATAGACAATCCTAGACACATTCCCAGACAATCAAAACATCAATTTGATGTGGTTAAAAAGTAAACCATCCTAGACACTTGGTTAAGAAATAAACCATCCTAGACACATTCCCAGACAATCGAAAGAGCCAGAAATACTTCACAAAACCCGGAAATGAAAATAAACTACAGAAGACCATCTAAAGAGAATGAGACTTGAATTTATAAAATCTTCCGTTAAATACCATCCTGAAAAGAGCTCTCGATCTGACAGTCGAAAAAAAAATCTGTTAAGTTTCAGTATTCAATTTAGAAATATTGGTCGAGGAATGTCTATTTTGTTAAGATCAGCATTGCCGCGATCACCCTTAGGAGAAATGATGTTTCCGAGCGAGCAGGAACCAGAGGAGTTCCGACAGTGAACTACTTGTAAATAAAATGCCACATCAAAGACATTTTTTCGCATGCAAGAGAGTAAAGTGCAAGGTCCAAGCACCAAAGTGAACCATTTCATTATTTTTCTACCTCGTTGGTCTTAAGTAAAACTTCTTGTTAATTTCCCGTATTAATGGTTCGATGTGCATTTGCACTATCTCTCACTCCGCTGCCAATTGTTTGGTTCCCAGCGCGCGCCAGAAAGGTATTGGACTCACGCGCAGTAACGCTGTTCTTTTCAATGAAAAACATGCAACCCCAGAATAAGTTAATTAGTTTCATAATCAGATTGTTAGAAAAATAACACGGCCTTAAATATCTTCATATGTAGGTAACCTTGAAGTGTTTAAAAATCAAATAAAAATAATTCTGTTTTGTTGAGTCATACCTTTTTCACGTTATCGTGTGTACAATTTTGCTTTATTTTTTGAAAGAAAAGTTTGACGTGCTTCGTTATAATATCAATATAACCTCCTAGGTTAAATTTGATTAATTTTCCTTCTCTAGACCAAGAACGAACGAACGAACGAGAGAGAGAGAGAGAGAGAGAGAGAGAGAGAGAGAGATTCTATTGTAGTAGAGGATAGGAAGATGAGTGCCTGTGTAATTGGGCGAAAAAGGTGGTGCGGTATGCTATCGATACTTTGACACATAAACAGTATCGGTTATTGGCGTCATTATATCGTACAAACCTACATTCCTCCCAGCATCAGACTGGAAAAACATACGTCATAGGTTTAAAAAAAAAAAAATCCAACAGCCTATATGAACACTTTATTTGAAGGGGGGGAAAAACAGTCTAAGGAATTTTTGATTTGTGATAATATCAGATATACACCATAGATGCAATCCGACAACCACTGGAGGAAGAACAAAAAAAAAACAAAAAAAAAAAAACAAAACAAAAAAACCTTTATAGGAGTCTCTAACAAGTCAACTTACTTTAATGCACAGCCCCACCCCCCTACATACTACGTGCCATATGATGGCGAAATAATGCTAACAATAAAAATATTGCACAGCACACGGCATGGAGAGATAAATTGTATTTTATTTCCGATTGTTTGCTTATCTTAATGGCTGGGTGTGTAGATTGTCTTACCCAGGATCACATGGCGGAACGCATAAACGCTTATTGGATAAACGCCGAAAATTATCAGATAATAAACCCATAACGAACAACGTGCATGCATATTTTGATTTCTGCATCTCTTTGGCGAAAATCTTTTACTTTTTTTACAAATTGTGAAAGAAAAAAACAAAACATTTCTAGTTCGTTAAAAGAATTGTTTTCTATCAAAAAATCTTCATTTCGCAACAAATATTATGTGAATACGTGAAAAAAAAAAATGGTTTTTATGAAATATTCTCCATTTCACCAAAAAAAAAAAATGTGAATGCGAATGCATAAAAAAAAAAGGAAAACAAAACCCTTCTGATGTTGCTACCGCTTTTGAAACCAAACTCCAACATACTTTTACGATATGAACCACCTACATGAATTTCATCGTAAAATAAGAAAGTTTACATTACACACCATTGATATATGTTAGCATCTCTTTTGAATTACCCACAAGCTTTAGGGAAGAACATCTCAAAGATAACCATACCGGAAATGTTTGTCAGCGTCCAGACCGAAATTCTCTGAACGTCTGCTCTTTGAATCTGTCATCATTAAGGTGCTTTTCTTGTATATATTCTATTTGCTCAGTAAAAATATTCTCATTTCAGTTTCCGTCAATTTTTAAATAAAAGTTATTTTTGGTTTCTAAGACGAGGTGGTTACGAATTATCAGTTTTAACATAAGTTTGCCATTCCGACGGTGGCGTTGTTTTCACCTGTTTGTAGTTTGACTGCAGGCAAGCAGGCAACAACAATTTCCCCCATTCACTTAGCTTTATCGCAAGGTGCATCGAGGCACACACCAACTACACTAAGTGTTAGTAGATAATGCAGATATGAAGTGGAACCAATGGCAAAAATAAAATCGGCTGAATAAGACGTTCATTGACAGGTACACAATCCGTAGTTTCTAATAGATGTGAAAATGAATCCCCAAAAAAGTTCATTTCGACACCCATGACATATAAACTATAACGGTGAAGCATGAGTGACTAATTGAACTAATGAGAAAGAACATGGTTGCGCTCTGGAAAGCATCTTGATCATCCATCATTCCGTCTTTGAGAGACTTAATCTAATTAACAATTTGCAAGTTTAGCAATTAGGAAGATACAAACGTTCATTTTCAAGCATATTTTGAAAAGTTACTGCATTTATAAGCTTGCGTAAATTTTATACTCACTTAAGTTTATAAAAGCATATATGCTCAGCATGGAGTGGACCCATTCCACGCTTCTCAGCCTCATAACAGTACTCCAGTTTTGCGCGATTTACCTGTGTAAAATGGAAAATGCATTCCTTTACAATTCAACTTTTGATCAGCTCTTTTTGCAAATGAAGCAGACGATGTCTTAGCTTTCATCTCTTGGGAAAAAAATTCGCCTCTCACTCGTTCCTGCCCATCCTTGCACAAAGAGGAATCTAAAGCGAAAGAGAATCCGTGACGTCATCGCGATCATTCTGAAAATCACGTGAGTTTTATCTACAGTTTGACGGCTGGTTGAAATGTTAGTTTGGGTTTTCTTATTCATGCTAATTGGCAGTATATATATGTTTTTACTTGATTCTAGATTTTATGCCGAAGTTCAATTAAGCAAGTGGGTTAAAATAGTAATTATTAAGGATGAACTTGAAATACATCCTTGAACTGTCTAGTTTATCACAGTTCTAATTATTAAAAAAAATATGTCTTCATGATTTTACAGAAATTGATGTATAATTCGCTGTGTGTTTTTATCATGTTTACGTTTTGAGAAGTTTATTTTCAGATGTGTCAGAAATCTCACCAGATTCCATGAAATGTGGTCGGAAGTATTTTCGTGGGGCCCGATTAAACGGAAGGTCGGACAAGCGCCCTGACATCTGGTTCACTACGATTATCATCAAGTATGACATAAGGCCCCCAATAATTACCATTGTTTTTCTCAGAAATACCTTTCTACAATGTGTGTACATGAGTTATTGTTCTAGAATATCCGCACGACATACCGGAGTCAAATACATAGGTATGCGTATCTTCTGCGAGTCGTTTGTCAGCGCGGCATGAATTATAACTTCGTCATATTGTCTAACAAAATCACTAGACACGATCTCGTTGCGAGCAAAAAACTTCCGTTTGATACTATGTTCTTCCATGAAATTCAGAATACCCTTTTCCCTTTTCTTTGGAATATCAAAGTTTCCTTCATTATTCCCTAGGAATCATTAATTACGTAATAAATGATCATTTAGCTTACATCGGCAATCACAGAACGTCAAAACAACTTTATGTTCGTAATCCTTCAGATTTTGAGATGAGGTGGGAAAAAATGTTGACCCCCTCCTGCCCCCTTATGAAGGGCCTAACTCTGAAACTTGATATTGTTGAATAAGTTTCCTCTTCATTTACAACATTTGTTCTGCAAAGTTTAACAAAGTGTATTCAGTTTTAAACTTGTATACAGACCCTGATTCGTGTTTCTACAACACTTGCAGGGAACAGTATGGAACCATTCTTGTACGGAACGGTGAACGGTTTGCACAAAATTATGACCGATTTGCAAGAAACAAATGAACGCTTTGCACGAAGTGCTGTGAACGATTTTCACCAAACAGTAGCTTTGTGCACAGAATTTTTTCCGGCTGTCTTCAGTTTTCCTGGTGTTAGTAATTTCAATGTAACAATAACGTAGTTCATATTTTATCTTAGAAAGATGAGAAATAAATTTATGATCTACTTTGAAATTATCATTCATATCCAATGTAGTAAATTATTTCATTCTAATTGTCAATACATCAATAAATACCCCAAAAAATCATTAATAAATCAAAACTTCCATTTATTTTTCATTTTTTATTGATTCAATAACAACACATATTAAAATTAAATATTTTTTTTAACTTCAGAAATCGAAGATGGAAATATCGTATGGCCATGAAATGTTGATTATTCGACTTGCATAATCTATACTATATACCACCCCTTTTTTTTAAAAAACCCACAAGGAATGAAACGGATTTTTATTCAAAATGTCTATTCAAAATAGCTCTGCTTTTACCGTCACCCACCCCGATTCGTCAAAATGCTTCCTGGTCTAGTAATATTGATATCTATACCATTGATCTACCATAAAAATAATCCTCATCGACGCGTATAACCCAGAATAGTCGGTAGTTATCTCAGATATTGCAAACAGACACAGACCAGAACTGTCCTTTCGGGACTAATACCCCCGCGGGGCTCAATGCATAATGAACAAAACAGATCTAGATTTCCTTAGATTAATCAGAAGTTGTCTAATCAATGGGTATTGTAGTATATTATTGTTTAGGAGGAATTGCGGACAAGGCTTTGGGGCATGTGGTGGTAAAAAAAATGCCTCAGTCCAAACGTTTATATCTTGTAAACAAATGTCTATTATGTAATCAAACACTCCACTAAGTTTCATTAAAATCCTGCAAGTCGTTTAGAAGGAGTTGCGGACAACGCACTGACGCATATGTTGATGAAAAATGCCCAAGTCCAAACGTTTATATCTTCTACTAGTACATAGATTGTCCCAGATAAATTTCCTGACAATATGTACATCTCCATTATGTAATCTATAACTCCACAAAGTTCCAATAAAATCCTGCCAGTCGTTTAGGAGAAGTTGTGCACAATATATTTCGGACAGACAGACGGATAGATAGACAGGGTTAAACCTATATATCCCCAAACTTCGCTTGCGGAGGGTATAACATTTTTTTGTTTCTATAATGTATTTGGCGATATNTATCCCCAAACTTCGCTTGCGGAGGGTATAATAATTTTTTGTTTCTATAATGCATTTGGCGATAAAAGACACGGCTGATAAAAAGTACCAAAGCACCAAAAGCATAGAAATCAAAATTTGAATTGTGGGCTTCTTCAAACGAATGGCAAGCCCCCAAAACATCACGTCTAAGTCAACATCAATAAGGGATGACCTTGACCTAGAAGATGTAAG